>JBBPMM010000218.1:0-41927 GCA_038090335.1 Solioccasus polychromus | reverse complement strand
TGCATCCCAATCCGACAACCATTCTTGATATAATGAGGCAGTCATCCATGCCTTTGCATTGTTACGATAGTTGAAGCCAAGCTGTGCTCCAGTCTTGTTTGCGAAGGCATGCGGCTTGTATGCCTTTCTGATTATAAGTGGCGGGAGCTTCTCAGAGCCAGTGGCATTCATTGTGAACAGATATGTCAATCGGTTTTTTTTGCCTTTGATGCCAGAGTGCTGCTTGTCAGAGAGTCCTCGATCAGGTGGCATCCTGTTGAAAATTGCTTTAATGCTATGAAATATGTTACTTAAAACAAATGCCACGTACGCATAGAATATTGATGATTCATCAGGGTTAAAAACATTGTGCAGCTTGAATCCAAGATGTTTGATTAATGCTTGAATTCGTGAACGTTCGTTGGCAACTGTGTCAACAGATGCTGAGCCAGCTTCACCGTGGCACTTCATTTGCTTCAAGCCAATCCGGGCTTTGTATCGACTCAACCATCCTTCACTCAATCTGAGTCGCTCATCCTCTGGTACTCCAGCAAGATTGGCATACATTCTCCACTTTTGCCATAGAACCTCACCCGTCAGCAGGATCTTGTCAGCCATTGCCTTGGAAACCCAAAGGTCAAGCATTTCTGTCACCTCTGGGTGCAGTGTCTGACAGACTCGCTTCACAGAGCGTGACAAGCTGTCACTATTTTCAAACTCAGCACGCCACTTTGCTTCATGCTTGATCCAGTCTGAAATTCGTGGTTGTGAGAGACGGAGGGTTGGATAGACTTTATTGAAATGGTTTGCTGTCCTTGTTTGAATCTTTCCATTGGCATAGTACCAGTCCAAAATCTCAATTCGTTGCTCAAGTGTCGCATTATCTGTTTTAGAAAGTGAAGGCTATGTGGATTTCTGCTTTTCAATAGTCGCACACTGTGCCATAGTGGCCGTGGGACCTGCAATAGGGTGAGAATGTGCAGAAATGAAAAGAAAATTCATACGCTTGTGCTTTGCAGTAGGAACAACACTTTTTCTATCACCAGCCTCTATCAACCTCTGCACAATGGATTTCTCCTGTGCATTGAGTGATTCAAATGCATGGTCATAGTCTGCTGAATTTGCCAACATATTGACCATACATTCTTCATCCACCAAATTTCCAGCACCATCCAACCAGTCTTCATCAGACTGTGAAATGGGCTGACCAGCCTTTAGTGCAGTCTGGAGTGTTATCTTCCGGTCATGCATTTGATTCTGAAGCACCTTCAAGCCCTTTTGGAGAACTTCAATGGATTTCATGGTGGTGGGAAATCTGAAAAAACAAATGTTCGGGCCCAAGTTGCCATTCTTGGAACATAGTATATAATTATTAATATAATCTATCGGTTTTCAGCCCTCCAGAATGGGCATCAGGTATCGGGTATCAGGAAATGATCCAAATCCCCACAAACTAACTCGGGAATTCAAAAAAGGCATCGGGTTTGAGGGAGTATCGGTTATATAGGGTATCGCTTAGGAGGGAGTCGACTGTAGTACTACGTGTTCATGATAACACGGTTTTGATGACCATTAAGCGGTTGCCGGCTGGGCGTTTCAGCATCGAAGCTAGGGCTCGAAGTGAGTATGATGTACATACTCATGCATTGCTGGGACAGTAGCCCGGCTCATGCAATAGAAGAGAGACAAAGGAATGATGATCTTGCAAACAAACAAATAAATTGTACCTCGAGTTGAACAATATTGACCGTGTGTGGCGTTGTTGACTCGTCTGAGCCTGGAAAAAGTTGTGGTGCACGGCGATGTTGAAGCCTCGAGGTAAGTTCCATTAGTAAGTTCCATTCCGTAAATTTGTTCGCATCCGACAGACGGTTCGAACACACGCGTGCGCCTCGGAATGAAGCAAGGTTACACCGTTGAAAGGTGCTCTAGCACTGTACTTCCCCCCGCATTGCAGTCTTTATTATCCCTCTCTGAACATGGGTAACTTTGTCTGCGGACTTGGACGACCACGATCTGAGCTGGATGCATGGGCTACACCGGATGTGTGTCGAGGCTCGTTCTTACTTTATCTACTAACCCACTCGGTAGAAAAACTTGCAAGCTTCTGACAACGCTAATTCCCATCTTCAACCCTCCGAAAAGGAGCATAGTCACCAGCTGAAGCCTCTGTCCGCGATCCATATTCCCTCAGAAGCGTATATGAAGCAACCTACTGCTCCCGCTATTTTCAACGAATCTGACATCGAACTACAACCCCCGGAGCAAGGCCAAGAAAGTGAGAAATCAGCATCTTTGAGTCGTCCTCTGTCCTCCTTTGGCTCGGCGGTGCACGCAGACGACGAAAACTCCACTTCCAGCACCACTAACCCTAGCCCTGAATTTACTGGATCTGCAGGGCATCATCAAGAGAACGGGGAGGAGCCGGATCCTGGTCAACTATATCCCTCCTCCGAGAATGTACATACGGATCAATTTGTTGTTCCAAGCCTCACTGGTCCCGAATCTACGAAGGAGCAAGGACACGAGGAAAAGCATGCGCCGGTGGACCATCTGTCTTTTCTCTCGGGCTCTGTATCGTTTATTGGCAAATCTCAAGAATTTGTTTCTCTAGATAATTCGAACCCTTGCCTCGATGGAAGCTATCCCCTGCCTTCCTTGGACCAGCCACTCGATGTCAATAAAAACGAAGAATTCGTCGGTTTGAGCCTCTCTGATCAACAGGTACCGGAGCGGGAGTCCCATGATCCGAATCCGGAAGGAGTCGAAGTGGACTCTCCTGAGAACTATTCCTTTTCTTTCGCGCACTCGGCGATACACATCCGTGATGATGAAGAAACGTTTATTACGAGTACGTTTGTTGTCTTCGTGCGAAGTTGAATTTTCTAACAATAGGCTAGGCATTTGGGCAACGGGTCTCGCCCTTAGGCTTGGGCGAATCCCGACATCTTTCTTCGTCGTAGTGTTGCACAGTGACCGTGAATGGAGAACTGGAAACACGGGTATGTCGAAGGATAACGACACCGTCAGATGGAATGTGCCGATTCCTATGTGGGACAACTTTTTCTTAGTTATATTGGTTCTAACTGTGTCTACAGCCCGTCTGAACTGTCTGCTATAATTCGTTTTAGAATTTGCGGGTCACCCCAATCTCTATCGGTGTTGGATCGTGAGGAGTCTCTGCAGGAGTTAGCGATTTCAGTGGAACAGTTACTCAGCCATAGTGCAAAACAACTTCGTGAGTTCGTCAGTTTTACTACAAGATTTAAATAATACTCATGCACTGCTAGCCTTCGTATTATCACCGACGTCATCGCTTTACGTGACAATCACTAAGTGGCAGCCCGTCTTTTACTGGCAACGGTCAACCGCCGACCGTCATGATCTGCTAAAGAATGGAGTCGGCGATATTTCTGAGGCTCCCCTTGGCTATCAAACGAAGGAAGATCTAGATGTCAAATGTACACCAAATGATTATTACCCGGATTATTCTGTTCATACAGTTACCCAGTCAAACACTGCGTTGGCCGAAGCCATCATCTGCAGGGTCAACCTCGCTGGGGTTCCCCTCGATATTCCTATTATCTTCTATAATAGAGTTCTTTCTACTCATCCCACTGGACACCCCGATAGGCCTTCCGTGCTGATCTTCTTGGCTGTCTTACATCTCGCGCGGTTCGAGAAACAGCAAAGTAGTGTGGACGCAACTCGGGCTGAGATGCTGTTACATGAAGCGATGGGCCTCGCATGTATGGATCGTGAGAAGTGGGCTGCAATATCCTTTATGCGCCTATGTAGGCGACACGAAACGGCTGCCGTTCGGGAGCATCGCGCAAGTTTCTAATTGTTGTCTAATCCGTCATCATTACTCATCCTCATCGTACATCCATAGTCGGTCTCAGAATGTTGTGTCCAGCTACTAAACGCGACAAAAGAAGTTCAGAGCGCGCTTTCGCAAAGGCACAGAGAAAAAGATAAAGAGAGAATAAGCCGAGAAGAGGGGCAGGACATCCAGCGCTCCGTTGAGCAGTTTGAACTCGCGCTGATGAACTGCTCTTCGCACCACTCTTGTCGTGCAAGTGCTCAATTAAATACGACTTTGGCCAAAGTAATCCTCTACAAGGTCGATCACTCTGTTACTTCCCTTGATGTCCCTCTCGAATTGTATCAACATGCCCTTTCTTCTCGTCCTATTGGTCACCCCGATCGACTTTCAACGCTAATTCACCTCGCTATCTTGCACCTCGCCCAGTTCTGGAAGAGGCAGGATAACATGAACGCCAAACGGGCAGAGGCGTTGCTACGAGAAGCTGCGGATATCAGCGATGTAGATAGCCACGAGAAGTGGGCCGCGATTTCCATGCTCCGGCTGTGCCCTAGACGGGTAGTTGACTCCGCTTCACCGGTTGTCCAACCATCTATGCAGCGGAGTTCCGCGCCAAGCGTCGAAGACGAAGATCTAATGGCTACGGGTATTCAGTTGATGCGACGCTTTCACCAGTTCGGAGATATCGGGAATCTCCACCAGGCCATCATACATTTTCAAACACTTGTCGAATCCACCCCGGTCTCGCATCCGCAATACACCGAGAGGCTCATGTATCTGGCCTCAGGGATTTCTCTTCGTTTCAATCGGCTTGGAGAAATAAGGGATCTTGATCAAGGGATTTCGATGTTCAGGAAGGCCATCGAAAACACTTCCGATGCTCATCCGCGCAAACCTGAATACCTGAGCCTTCTCAGCCAGTCCTTGTTTCAACGTTTCAAACGACTTGGGAAGCTTGGCGACCTTGACGGAGCAATATCCACCCTACGCTCTGCGGTCGACCTGGCACGCTCTGATCATGATAGCAAACCTGGCTATATGTCCAGTCTTGGCAATATGCTCTACACTCGGTTCCAGCGTATCGGAGAGCTCAGTGACGTTGAGGGAGCAATTTCAAACCTACACGGTTGTGTTGACCTTATTCCCGATGATTGTCGTACCAAACTCCCTAGCCTCAACATCCTCGTTGCATGCTTCATTATCCGCTTCGATTGCCTTCGAGAGCTCGGCGATCTCGAGTGTGCGATATCGGGGCTGCGGAAAGAGGTTGAACTCACTCCTAATCAAAACTCCGACAAACCCGCACGTTTGAACTGCCTCGGGAAACTGCTCAAAACTCGTTTTGAGCTTTCTGGGGAGTTGAACGACTTCGAACAATCCATTTCCAGTCTTCGCAGTGCTATCGATCTCTTGCAGGATGGCCACTCTGATAAACCCGCCTGGCTAAATGACCTTGGTAACTCCTTCCTTACGCGTTTCGAACGCCTGGGAGAGCTCGGGGACCTCAATGAAGCGATTCCAAGATTTAGGGCGGCCGTCGAACTGACCTGCAAGGGACGGGACGCTAAACTATCCTATCTGGGCGATCTTGGCGATGCATATTTTGCTCGTTACAAGCGCACTAGGGAGCTTAGTGACCTGGAGGGAGCAGTTTCGACTCTTGGGGACGCTGTTGATCGAGCCCCTCACGGCGACTCTGTCAGACCCACCTGCTTGTATAACTTCGGCAACCTATTGTTTGTTCGCTTCGGTCGCCTTGGAGAGCTGAGTGATCTCAATCGAGCGATTTCGAATCTAGGGGATGCGATTAGCCTTGCCTGTGAAGACCACCCTGCTAAACCTCTCTGCCTCAACGTTCTTGCCAATGCACTGAGGGCTCGTTTTGTCCACCTCGGAGATATCAATGACCTTCATCGAGCGATTTCCTTCCAAACGACCGCAGCAGATCTCATCCCAGACCGTCACCCCGATAAACTTTCGTGTCTGGGAAACCTAAGTAGCTCATTCGAAGTTCGCTTCGACCGCCTCGGGGACCTCAATGATCTCGAGCAAGCGATTTCTAGGTCCAAAGATGCGGTTAATCTTACACCAGATGGCCAACCTAACAAAGCCGATCGTCTTTTCCATCTCGCAATGTTATACCATGACCGCTTTCAGAGTCTCGGGGAGCTCACTGATCTCGAGCAAGTAATATCGAGGAATAGAGAGTTGGCTGACATAATCGCGGACAACCACCCTAGCAAGCCTGCTTGTTTGAATAACCTGGGCATGTCATTTAATGCACGATTCCAGCGCCTTGGAGATCTCGACGATCTCGTACGAGCGATTTCGACCCTTGAGGACGCCATCCGTCTCACTCCCGATGATCATGCGGACAAGTCTAGCCGTCTTTGCAATCTAGGCAGTTCACTCCTCACTCGCTTCGATCGTTATGGGGAGCTCGGTGACCTGGAGCGTGCGATTTTGATGCATGAGAAAGCCGTTGGTCTCTGCCCTGAGAGTCAGCCTTACAAGCATACCCTTCTAAATAGCCTGGGGCATTCATTTAACACTCGCTATAACTGCCTCGCGGATGTCAGCGACCTTGAGCGAGCGATTTCGCTGTTTAGGGAGGCAGTTAATCTCGCCCCTGACGGTCATCCACAGAAGTCTGGTCACCTTGGAAGTTTCGGACAGTCATTGATCGCCCGGTTCGACCGTATTGGAGATCTTGCTGATCTCGAGCAGGCAACTTCGAGCCTTCGGGAAGCGGTTGCTCGTATCCCTAGTGATCATGTGGATAAACCGGGACTTCTCTCCAACCTTGGTAACTCGTACTTCACTCATTTTGAACACCTTGGGGGTCTCGGTGACCTCGACATGGCGATTTCCGCGTATGGAGAGGCTGTTGACTTGATGCATGACGGCCACCCTGAGAAACCTGGACTCCTGTCCAATCACGGCAATTCACTGAAAGCTCGATTTGAACGCCTCAGAGAACCCGATGATATTGAGCAAGCAATCTCGAAGCATGGTTTCGCGGTAGCCCTCATCCCTAATGGTCATCCCGCAAAACCTAAAAGTTTGAACAACCTCGGTGGTTCTCTCTTTGCCCGCTTCGAGTACCTTGAAGAATTCAGCGATCTTGAGCAAGCGGTGTCGAATTATGAAGATGCGCTTGGTCTCATTCCTGATGGTTACCTGGAGAAACCCGAATGTTTGAGTAACCTCGCTTATTCCCTTCGTACTCGGTTTACGCGGCGTCAGGAGGCTACTGACATTAATCGAGCGATTTCGATTCAAGGGGAGCTAGTTGACCTCACCGCTGACGGTGACCCCCACAAAGCAGTATATCTGGATAATTTGGGAAGCGCGTTCTGCGTTCGTTTCAGGTCTCTCGGAGAGCTTAGTGACATCGAACAGGCGATTTCGAAGTATACTGACGCGGTTGAGCTCACTGCGGATGATCTACCCCAGAAAATTGACTACCTGTCCAACCTTGCTCTCGCTTTTATTGAACGTTTCAATCGCGTTCTACAACCGAATGACTTTGAACGAGCGATGTCGCTCTTTTCGTATGTCGCTTCTTCCCCTACTGGCCTTGCTATTACCCGATTTCGTTCTTCTTTGAACTGGATTAAATGCGCTCGTCATACAAAGCCAAATCATCACACTCTCCTTCATGCATACGCGTGTGCCATAGGTCTCCTCCCTCAGCTCGCATGGACTGGCCTTCCACTTGCACAGCGCTATCGTGAACTTCTTCGAGGTGCTGACGTTGTCCGAGAGGCTGCCGCTGCTGCTCTGGAATCCGGATACCCAGAAATGGCTGTAGAGTGGCTCGAGCAAGGGCGCTCCATCATCTGGGGAGAACTCTTTCAGCTTCGCAGTTCCCACGAAGACTTGTCTGCTGCGCATCCGAGGCATGCCGATAGACTTCGAGAATTGTCGATCGCTTTGGAACAAGCTAGCGTCAGTCGCGAAAAGTCTTTTACTCTGAACCAAGATAGTAGGACCGTAGAATCGCCAGAACAAGTGGCCCGCCGACATCGCAAGCTCGCAATCGAGCGAGATGAGCTGCTACGGGAGATTCGGGCATTGCCTGGATTCGAACGGTTCCTACTCCACAAGGAGTTCGATCAACTTCGTGCTTCGGCCAAGTCCGGACCCATCATTATCCTTAATGCTGCAGAAACACGTTGCGATGCGCTGATCGTTCTCGCCGACGTGCAGAATGCCATTCATGTACCGCTTCAAAATCTCACCCTCGAGTGGTCGGCTCGTCTGCAGGGTATGTTGCAAGGTCTGGTCCGTGGCGCACAAGCCATGCCCGTTGACGAAAGGAAGGGCCAACGCTTGCCGCTCGAGCATTCTGAGGGGTGGGAGTCTATTTTAGCTGCTTTGTGGAAATGCGTTGCGAAACCGATATTGGACGCCCTGGCGTTGATGGTGCGCACTATCCCCATGTTGAACTTATTCGATTGCTCAATGTCTTCCAAACAGGCTCCGGGGAAGATGCCACGCATTTTTTGGTGCCCGACGGGACCTTTTACTTTTTTCCCGATCCATGCCGCCGGTTTTTATGGCACAGAGCATTCGGATCTTGGACATAAGCTCTTCGAGTTCGTTGTCTCGTCATACGTCCCAACCATCAGCGTTCTCGCCTCATTACCTGTACCCGATCCTTCCAGTGGCGACCTGTGCTTCATTGCTGTCCGTCAGCCGGCAACAGATGGTTTATTCCACCTCTCAGGTGTAGACGCGGAATTGAAACACATCATGGGCGTCATCGGGAACTCTCCATTCACGCAAATTGATTTACGACAGTCCTCCGCTGGTACTGTGGAGGAAGTGCTCGAGCTGATGAAGGATGCAGACTGGGTCCACTTCGCATGTCATGGAATGCAGGATGCTACGAATCCAACGGACAGCGGGCTCTGTCTCGCCGATCAACGCCGATTGAAATTGACGGACATCATTGGGCTGTCACGACCGCATGGTGGGCTTGCCTTTCTTTCTGCATGTCAGACGGCAAAGGGCGATGCCAAGCTTTCGGACGAGGCTCTGCACATCGCAGCGGGCATGTTGTTTGCTGGGTATGGAGGCGTTGTAGGTACGATGTGGTCCATTAGTGATCGACTTGCGCCCGACGTGGCGAGGGACGTGTACGAACAACTCTTTCGGACAGAAGAGAGGCCAGACTGTCGGGAGGCTGCGCGAGCATTGCAGGATGCTGTGGGGCGTCTTCGGAATGGTGGTGCCTCGTTCTGGGAGTGGCTCCCTTTCATTCATGTTGGTCTTTGATGGTTAAACTTGAGAACCATATCGCATGTTTTATCGTTCAATCGCCGGAGTACATGTCTTATACTTGTAGTTATACATCATCCATTACCTGACAATGTAATTTCTCTCCGCTGGTGATTTATACTTTACAGTAAGCTTGGTCCTACAATTTACCCAGTGCCTCTAGCTTCACGATCAATTCGGAATGATATTCTTTAAGCTCGTCCATAGTGGGTTTTTTCGCGGGCCAGTTTTCGGGTGTGAAGATGAGGCCTTCGGTTTCGTTGGGTTTGGGGATGACGTGGAAGTGGACATGGTCGACTTGTTGGTGTGCAAGACGTCCGTTATTCTGCGTCGCATAAATTAGATGTAGTGGATCCATCGGATTATGGGAGAAATGCAAGCGGACCTGAAGAATGTTGAAATCCTCGACCCCCTGTGCAAGTGCGATCTTCTTGGCGATAGGGAGTACATCAGAGAGGTATTCGTCTGGGAGTTCGTGCATCTTCACGGTATGGTCTGGCAGCCGGTTGGATCAAATCAGGGTTTAGCATTGGTCGCTGTCGCTGCGGTGGTGGTGCAATTACCTTTGGGGATGACCAGGGCGTGGCCTTTAGCGACTGGACCGATATCGAGAAAGGCATATCTAATACGGTATGTTTGGCATCTTTCTGAGAATATATCTGATACGTACGAGTGAGCGGTTTCGGCGAGCTTGAAGCTGGGTATTTCGCCTGATGCTCGTTCAGACCGGTTTCATATCAACGTGACTAATGTGCAAACCTTTGATTATCTTGCAAAAAATGCAAGAAGCAAGAGTTCTTCGGGTTTATTCTTCGGTGATGTAATTCATGAAAGAATTTGTATGTTACTCACCTTGCTGTTGGAGCTGTCATTATCGCGGTGAAGAACGGGGAATAAGCGCGCGAATATTGAAGTGATCACGTGCTTTTTATCTTATCATATCTGAGGATCGTCAGATCATGTGACGTCATGTTATCGGCGGTTCTCGTCGCTCCCATCATTGCCGTCGCCGACAATGAGCACGTTCGATTTCTCGCAGTGGCCGCCGTCGCTCACCGACGCCCAGTGTGCGGCGCTCGTGCAACACGCGACCACCTATGCCCTTGCACATGGCCTCACCTATCTCCCGCCGACACCTTCCCAACCACCCTCCCCGTCTTCAGCTATCCACGCACCCATATCGCTCTTACCTGCCCCCGTCCCGCGTAAGCTATTCGAGAAAGCGCAGAGGCTGCAGTCTGTATACAATACCCTATATGCGAGGGTTGCTGTTGATGACGATTTTCTGGACAAAGTGATGGGTGCAGAGGTCGGTGTGGGACAGGCAGACGAATTTGTACGGAGACTGTGGCACGGATGGAAGGAAATAAGGGAGGAGGGAATCGTTCAGGTGAGTAGTTTATTACGTTGCAAGAAGCCAGGTCACTCATTGTATCTAGCCGTTGCATCTTGGACTCTTTCGCTCAGACTATCTCCTTCATCGTGACGAGAGTCATGATCATGGTCTCAAACAGGTCGAATTCAACACGATATCGTCTTCATTTGGTACACTTTCCGACAGGGTTGCTGCAATGCACAGGTGTGGGCCATTTCAGTGTTCAGCAAAGCTGATGAGAAAACGCGTCCTAGATACCTTTATGCATTGACGGATTACTACCATGTATCACCCCATCTCAAGCTGGAAAACTTCCCTGAAAATAATACTACTTCGGGACTAGCTCAAGGTCTTGTAGAAGCACACAAAGCTTATGGCGTGCCAGGGTACCACTGCAGTTTCCTTGTCATTCTAGCCCCCTGACATATCTTCCAGTGCATATATCCTATTTGTTATACAGCCAAACGAGCGTAACGTTTTTGACCAACGCTGGCTAGAATATGAATTGTTGGAAAAGTGAATTCTCGTTTTATCCATGAAATGTCGTAGACTGATCTGTTATAGACATTCCGTCCGTGTTGTTCGCCAGACTCTTCTCGAACTTGCTTCCTCTGCATTTGTCTCTGGTCCGTCTCGCACTCTCCTCATCACCCATTCCAACTCCAATTCAAATCCGATCGAGATATCAACGGTTTATTTCCGCGCCGGATACGCTCCTACCGATCTACCCACTGATGCACACTGGAGTGCTCGTCTTACTCTCGAACGCAGCCGCGCGATCAAGTGCCCAAGTATACCCCTCCAGTTGGCAGGAGGTAAAAAGGTACAAGAGGCGCTCAGCCAGCCTGGCGTCGTTGAGCGCTTCTTTTCCTCCTCTGAGACGGGTGCTGCCTCTGTGGTGGCAGAGCTCAGGGAGACGTGGATGCCCATGTGGGCACTGGATGCAGAGAAGCCACCTACCTTATCGACGGGCTTTGCTGATGAGAATGCGATCCCAGGAGAACCACTTGGGACGACGCTTGCCCGGAAATACGCAGAAAAGCTGGTGCTCAAGCCACAGCGCGAAGGTGGGGGGAATAACGTTTACAAGGGCGAGATTCTTCCGTTTTTGGAGGGCCTGTTGGGAGAGGAACGAAGGGCGTGGATCGCGATGGCATTGATCATGCCTCCGGCTGGGGTAGGGTCCTACCTCGTCCGCGCCACCACATCCGAAGCAGACGAGGCAAGAGAGAAGGTTGTCCGCGCAGAAACAGTGTCCGAGTTAGGCATGTTCGGTTGGGCGCTGTTTGGAAAGGAATCGGAGGATGGGACTGGTGTGGTGCGCAAGGAACGGGGAGATGTGGGGTGGTTGATGAGGACGAAGGGCGTGGAGAATAATGAAGGTGGTGTCGCGGCTGGGTTTTCGGTGTTGGATTCGGTGGTGCTTGTTAATGAGTGAAATTTACTGTTAGATGTGAATAGGCAATTACACTGGTCATGACATGAATGTCTGATCGACAAAGCGATTCCCGTATGTGAAGTGCTTCCTGTGCTGCACGCTAGGGAAATTGCTAGATCTCATGCTCGATACCTCCGTGGGTACTGCAGGACAAAAAAGGGTACCTATATAGGTTTAAATCTCGCTAGTCACTACATACCGTGTGCTCTATCAGAGCATCCAGTAGACTGAGTCACAGGCTATCTTGGTTTTGCTGGGTGCCAGTCTTTGATTGGGCGTTACAGATAAGTGTCCTGAAAATTTTTTTCCACGCGATGTTGTCGCCGCGACCAACCCTATTATGGACCAGTGGTTCTCGGCGATGTGAGACGACGCCTGATCGAAGTATGCAACTTGCCCACCCGGTCATTATTCGACACGCCCCTTCCATATTTATATAGTACGTCACCTTGATCATATGGGTGGTTTTTCACCTGATACAATTTTGTCCTGCTCGACGGTGTTCGCTTACCTTCTCGCCCCAATGCCTTTCTCCGTTGTGTCTAACTACACTAAACGACTTTTGTCAAGCAGACATTATCATAAAACTTGTTCAATCATGGTTATATAATCGGATTTACAGATGAGTGTAAATTGCGCCGCTCACCTTCTCTTTGCTTGTTCAGTGCCCCTTTACCGACCATGATTTATCGTATGTGTGCGACCTGGTTTGGCTATTTGACAGAACTTATTGGCAGTCAACAGTTCAACCGTTGCCAAGCTGCACTTATGTGACAGCCTAATGCCGTTACCAAGCAAGGTGATTTCATCTCGGTAGGACGAAAAAAGGTACCTGTATAGGTTTAGGTCTCGTTCACTGCCGCGCATACCATCTGCTCTATCGGAGGGGAGCATTAAATTGGATCACAGACATCCCAGGTTACCAATCTCGCAGGGTATGATACAACACTAGTTTTCTCACACGACGTCACCTAAACTCGATGTAGACCAGTGAATTTCGATGATATGAGACGACACTTGGTCAAAGTATGCAACTTGCCCTGTTATTGCATGGTGTCTAGACGCGCCCCTCGCCGGTTCCATATATTCCCTCGATTATCCACCTTTTTTTTCACTTTGCTTCTGGTCGCACCACTATTGCCCTAGGTGATATTCGTCTTCTCGTCCCAAGCTCTTTCCCATTACTATCTTCAGAGAGTCTAACTAAGCTAAACGGAGTTACTTTCCAGCGGCTCCGCCCAATCATAGTTATATATGTACCTCGGACTAGACAAGTACGGTCAATCCACCCACCCTCTCTTCACTCGTTTGGTACTCGTGTACCGACCATGTTTTATCGTGCGTGTGCAATCTGGTTTGACCCCTTGACGGTACTGTGTCGCCCGGTAGAGGAACATGGAGTGACTGTGACAGGAGTCACCTCTGGGAATACCAACCGGTTCCTGGGGATTCTGTACGTGCAACCTCCGCAAGTGTCGCCTAAATTGATAACACTCGTTTTTACTCAATCCAACTGTGAATCAGTACGGGTAGCCTGCGCTTCCAGTTTCCCCAGGAGTTGCTGCCTTTCAGCGCTAACTTCTGCGGCAGAATATGGTCCGGCGTGCCCTCAGCAATCTATAAAGCTTCCAAGCATCCGGTTTGCCTGGTTTTCTCACGGACGCACTTGACTATGTGGGCAATCTGATATACAGAACCATCGTCCTTCTGCAGAAGACCGTACGTATAATTATCCCCATGTTCGCGATATAAGGACAATGTATTATGGGTCTGACGCTGAATGTAGTCACTCCTGCTGGCGCGATGCCCGGTTCTAAACTGCCAGTCGTGGTGGATAGTCGACCCGTCCCGATTCGCAATCAATTTTTCACTAGTAAATGATCTCTCGAATTAGTGGATCTTCGGGGGTGGATTTGAGACTGCTTGTACAAACATGTAGGTCCCATTGCTCAATCATATATAGTTTTATCTACATATACATTTATACCCGTAGATACGATGGCAGGGTCGTTGTAAGGAAGTTGGTTTACCTGTCGTGTATGCTAGTATGAACTATCGGTGGGTACTGCGACCATAGATCTTGATCATCACACTCATGTTTGTGACTTCAAAGTGTAAATGGTGAGAAATTCTGGCCACGAAAGTGAATGCTGAATGTTCCACTGGCCAGTACATCGCATTCGGGGGAGGCCCTACCAAAGTGACGATGTCAGGAATCTCAAAGTGAATTATCTCCATCGTGCTGATGATACCACATCCCTCTTTTAGATGGGGCCAGAGTGCAGGCGCCGTTTCCGCCTTCTTGCACATGCTCACTGATGGCAGTGATCCAGGGGGCCTTTTTGTGCTGCTTTTATGCAAAGCGGATCACCTATTCCTGTGGGTGATATCACCCACGGACAGAATTATTAAGACACGTTCATCACGGAGACGGGGGGGTTGGGATCGATTGACACGCTACAGTGCCTATGTAAAGTGCCGTATGAATGCTGTTGAGAGCAGTGAATCAGTTGCCATCCATATTTTTATATCGGGTAGGTGGTTCAGCCGTATGCGTGGTGGGCTATTGATGTGTTCGGCGCTTTGAAGTCACTCGTGTTAGCATGGTTGCCTCGCGTTGATGGAGTGTCCTTGAAAGCGAATCAGCGATCTTTGGTACAACAGGAGTCTGTGGCGGATATACCATTTATCAGTGGTATGTTTAAAGCGTTAGTACTTTACTGCCTCTGCCTCACCTGATGCAGGGGTTTGCAATGATGAAGGGACAATTTTCTCCCTTTCAACACTCAATATCACGCGAGTCTCAGTTAGAATTGATCAGAGTACCTTGACTCATTTCGCAGGATGGATGTACGAGCTGAAGAGTACATATACAAACATTTACTTCCAAATGCATCGAATGCCACTATTGCCGAACTACTCCTCGGATCCGGCCTGTGGTTCGCTGTTCAGCACGGGGCGATCGGGATGCTGCCTTCCAAGCCCCAGAATGGTTCTTTATACAACAGCAATCGGGGAAGCAGCCAATATGGACGTACGGTACGTGGGCAGGATAAAGCGCATTTTATGTCGCTCATTTCCTCTTGGGACGTGTCGTTGAGCAGTGAGCAAACGGTTCAAGGAAGCGTCTTTCCTTGGTTCGGTGAGTCACCGCCCGTTTTTTCTCAACAGTTATTTTTTGTGATAGTTAGTTTCGTGTGTTGAATTTGTTCAGCGTCTATGGCGGCTCGGACGCGACATTGTGCCTGGCCCGTTTCGTGGCGCACTTAGACTCTATTATGGGGAGAGCGAAGGCATTTATTGGCCCCAGTACTACACAGCGGGTAGTTAGGCTGCACCTGCGTTCTTGGACAGGCGAGTGTCGCAAGCACTGACGAAGGACACGTACCGTGTCGAGGAGTTGTCGTTTTTGACGAATGTGATGTTGGCGAGTCCATTGTGAGAAGAGAATGTATGTGAATGTATGACACAGTCTTAGTGCTAAGCACCCTTTTGGAATTTTGGGTATAGAACTAGGTGTTTAACTGTTAGAGGTCGCCCAGAATATGGGAAGACCCGACTGAGGGGGACGATAAGTACAGCGATCGTGCGACGCGACTCAAAACGTATTTTTTCTCACTCAATAGTTTGCACATGTCTATGTTTGACTGATGGCACGACTCAGCGAATTTTTGGCATGTATTGTATACGTGTCCTTTCCACTGTTATTGTATGGTGAACTTTGTGTCTTCCCATGATCGTAGGTTTACTTGCTTCAATGCTGACGTCACCTGAGGTGAACCCGAGCTAGAAAGTATGCATCAATAAGTTACTCACTAGTCATAGATCTCGTGACTCGTCTATACATCTTCCAGATGACTGCGGCCAAATACCGTGCTGGGATCATTCTTCCCGATATCTGTGTCTCTGGCTTACTGTGTTTTTACCTGCCGCTTCAATGCGTTATTGCATCATCTGGTACTTTTATGTCGAAGCTGGGCTCTATCCGATAGGTGTGCTCCAGAGTGTGGCCGTGGGTTCTGAGTCGACATCTCTTGGATATGATGTGAGTCCCGTCCGTGAGGCCCCATTCAAATGGAGTCATACCGACATTACATATATTTCACATCACTGTGTATGGAAGAAATACTAGCGTGGAAGGGACATTGTGCCACTCTCAATGACGGTTTTACAGGACATCACATTCGCACATGATGCATGACTGTCTGGGCGATGCCAGAGATATTGAAGTGGAACGAAGCTTGGAGACGTAGAGCAGCAAAGCAGAAGGACACTCCAATGGAAGCAGAGGTTGAGTACAGGTGGGAGATACTCACTTGTGAGAAGTAGAGTCGATAATCAAGTTGATAAGTTGGTAGATACTTTCTGGAGCTAGGGCTCTACAGATAGTGGAAGAGATGAAAGAACTTCGTTGGAGGAAAGACGGGATACATGCCCAGTACTTATACTCTATGATAATAAGGTTAAAGCGGAGTTCAAACTATATCAACAGATAAGAACTCGCTATATGATAGGTCAGATAGGTTTCAGAGTCACTATTGGATGATAGTAATAATAGAACGGCTTTACCATGATATATAGTTTTAATCCTATTGGTGGATATAATAATCATGATAACTGGATCATATCCTATTGGATAGTATTCCTGATTATCTATGACACGATCATGGTGTGGTGCGACATCATGATGATGCAATATTTCACCAGAATTGTGTAATCTGAGTCAACAATCATGTGATCAGAATTACTAACTGTTCCAGTGGCTTAATGGTTGACACATGACAAAGGTCATTGGTTCAAACCCAGTAGAGCACACTTTTATTTAACTGAATAGCGACATCTTCAACAAGAGACCCCGGTCCCTGATTTGTGCATGTGTATTATACTATTCAAGACCGCTCGTGTGCGTGTTTTTTATGAAGACCTCATCAGATGTCATCTTTGCGTTCCTGCGCTACATTCCAACGCATATATTTCTATTCGTGTTTCTAGTTTGAAGACTATGCAATCTTGATTTGGTCGTACTCCGAGATCCCCGTCACCACTGTGTGAGTCAGATCAATGCAGGAGTCATCACGGGTCCCGGACTCACATTGATAGGAAAAATATTTTCTTTTTCTGAGTTTTACGCGCACGTTCATGGAAATATACAGGCCAAATGTTCTTGATTACACGGTGATATAAAATCAGCACTCTCACAAGCGGTTCTCGAGCCCATCTTGATGATGATCTCAGTTCCTGGCTTGGCATCAGCGCATGATTGGGTGCATATACCCATTCATGAGTGGGGCCGTTTGTCCACCGTTTTCCTCACGTTGCCTACCTGGCCATATTATATTGCAATACCACGTGCAATTTCGTACCTCTTAACTTGGACACTTCGGAACTTGCCGTTTCAACCCTAGTCCCGAGCGTACTCTTGTGGGGTAAGTGAACACATGCAAAACAAAACAACACGCCTACTATTCAACACATTTGAGCACTGGATGAGTATCGACAACTGAAGCCTACGTCAAAGTTCGCCCCGCATATGACATCACTCCCCGGCGAGTCCCCGCACATTATTCTTGGCAATGCAGTGGCCCATCTCAGTCGCCCGTTCGGTGCCTTTCCGTGGAAAAAATAGCTGCCTATATCTGTTTCATCCGTAGATCGCAAGAAAGCACCAAGAATGCAATTGTTGGTTGTAGTTCTGCCTCCGAACGATCACCCGCCATTTTATGTTGCTCGCCTCCCCACTACTGTTGTTAATTTGGGACAGGGTTTCTCAGGCGTAGTGGACGCGATCAAACACGTATTCGATACCCATCATTGGTTGACATCTAGTTTTGCCCCGGTGGTGTGTATATAAGTCCTATTCACGTGCTGATATTTCCACATTGTTACACGGTCACCTGAGTATTGTCACCACGAAGAGCATACCAATTTCCACATCCAACGGTCTGAAGAGTACATGAAAATGGTTGCCGACACGATTTTCATCCTTCTGATCGTGTCAGACACCTCACAAGTGTTCCTACCCGCCCTCTGCTCGGGAGTCCTTTGCCAGTCATGTTGCCTTGGACGAGCTTGTCGTGCTTAGTTTTATTGACTATACCAGCCCTCTTACTGGCTCGTCCTATGCAAGTACGAGCACCACCGATGGTCACCCTTGATACAGCGACTGTGACAGGGGTTACCTCCGGAAATACGAATCGATTCATGGGCATTCCATTTGCAGAACCTCCGTACGTGATGCTCGAGCGACACCACTCTTACTGATGTGACTCCTCTCGTCTCTGTGAATCAGGGTGGGCAACCTGCGTTTTCAGCTGCCCCAGGAATTGCCACCCTACAACACTAGTTTCTCGGCAACGACGTACGGTCCAGCGTGTCCTCAACAAGCTGTCAATCTCCCGCTACCGTCTGGCTTGCCCGCTGAGATTCTTAACTATTTGACCAATACGCTCTTTGACGTCGCTTCACCTTCAGCGGAGGATTGTACGTATTAAATCTAGATTTCATTTTTCCCTTCCTTGTGTATTGTAGAGCTAACGTATGCAAACATAGGTTTGACATTGAATGTGGTGACCCCCATCAGCGCAACGCCAACCTCAAATTTGCCCGTAGTTGTAGTGAGTAGTACCTCTCGTTTCTACCCCCTGCATCACTGAGAAATGAATGTTCGTTCTAGTGGATATTTGGAGGTGGATTTGAGATTGGCAGTACAGACATGTATGTACTGGAATTTTCATCATCCGACTGCTCGCCTGTTGATCTTGTGTTCGTGTCTCACGATCGCAGATACGATGGAACCGTCATTGTGGAGAAGGCGATTTCACTCAATGTGCCTGCTGTGTATGTCAGTATGAACTACCGGTGAGTATAGCCACACCTTAGCCATGGACTTATGGTCATGAGATATGCCAAAGTTTAAGTGGTAAGTTGATACTTCCTCGATGAACGTCCAATGTGTCATTGATTACTTGGTGCCAGCATTTGGGTTCTTGGCGAGCCAAGAAGTCAAGGATGCTGGAGTAGGCAATCTTGGACTCCAAGATCGTGAGTGCTCCTCCGACAACATATTCG
The DNA here is from genome assembly GCA_038090335.1 of Solioccasus polychromus. Taxonomy (NCBI): domain Eukaryota; kingdom Fungi; phylum Basidiomycota; class Agaricomycetes; order Boletales; family Boletaceae; genus Solioccasus; species Solioccasus polychromus. Next base: position 22,955 of record JBBPMM010000218.1, on the reverse strand, counting down.
TATTCACACCGCATTAGAACGCCTCGCTTTGCGATGGGTTCAAAAATACATCAGTGCATTTGGGGGAGATCCAACCAAAGTCACCATGTAAAGATATCAGATTTTCTTTCGTAGAAATGCTGACGAGGCCGCGTTTCTCTCCGTTCCAGCTGGGGTGAGAGTGCAGGTGCTATTTCCGTCTCATTGCACATGCTCACCAACGGCGGTAATCCCGACGGACTCTTCCGAGCGGCGTTCATGGAAAGCGGGTCTCCCATTCCTGTGGGAGATATTACAGACGGACAACCGTATTATAATGACCTCGTTGCAGAGACAGGTTGTTCAAATGCGACGGACACATTGCAATGTTTACGTGAAGTGTCCTACGAGACGTTGTTGGATGCAGTCAATCAATCGCCCGGGATATTTGCATATGAGGTATGTTTTATTGGAAAGACGCGACGCATACTTGATGTTTAACGTCTGTGATATATCATCCAGTCGCTTGTCTTGGCGTGGCTGCCTCGCGTGGATGGATTATTCTTGACTGCGAATCCACAGTATTTGGTTCAGCAAGGGTCGGTAGCAAACATACCTTTCGTCAGCGGTATGTATAACTTCGTACTAATTCTCTTCCTGCCTTGGCTGATATATGTAAACGCTATAGGTGATTGTGATGATGAAGGGACGTTGTTCTCCTTTTCGACTCTCAACATCACGTGAGCACACTGGAAAAGAATCCGTGTTTATTATTAACCATTGCAACCTACTACGCAGGACGGACGCCCAATTTGAAGAGTACATTTCGACATACTGGTTGCCCAACGCCTCGGACGGCACAATCACAGGTTTGATGGAATATTACCCCTCGGATCCGAGCGAAGGATCGCCGTTCGACACCGGCGATCTGTGGGCACTCACTCCGCAATTTAAACGATTGGCTGCGGTCCAGGGGGATATCGTCTTCCAAGCTCCACGTCGCTTCTTTATGCAGAGTCAGTCCGGGAAACAGAATATATGGTCGTACGGTAGGTGGTCATAATAGTGTTTATCGTGGTTTACTTACCCATTCCTGTGACTTTTCCTTTGGGCAGTGAATAAACGGCTAAAGGCCGTGTCTTTACTTGGTTCAGTAAGTCTTTAATGCTCATAGTTTGTTCTCCCGTTCATCATTATCAGTTTCACGGATCCGACCTGCTCAATGTCTATGGTGGCTTGGATATGGCCTCCTACCTCGTACGTTTTGTCACGAACCTCGACCCCAACGTGGGAGAAAACGAAGACATTTACTGGCCACAATACGATGCTGCGGGTAACCAGACCATGCTCGAGCTCTTGGATGGGTTGGTGCCACAGGCGCTAACGACTGACACGTATCGCGCCGAGGCAATGGCGTTTTTGACGAATGTGACGCTAGCAAATCCATTCTGATGAAATATGAAAATAAAAACGAGATTATGTGTGAGTTACCGTGCATTAAGTATTCGAGGACGGTAGTTTTGCTGTGAAGTCAAAGTAATGAAACAAAAGACTATGGATTAAGTGTTCTGTTCTTTAGATGACGGTTGATGAATGTGAATGCATGGTCTTTGACCGAAAGAGTGCTTTCACGAATCTCATTTGCATTACTAAAAAGTATATTACTGACAGTGATCTCTCGGCGGGAAAGTCTGCGCTTCGAGTTATCTCAGGCATCACCTCCTGCATTTCCTCGACAAGCAATAGCACATGATTGGCCATGTTATCTCCCGACTGAAACTCAACTATTTCGAAAATGCTACTGTATATACCTTGTAGAATCCGAGGCTGATAAGTGATAAGTTTGCGGTTACACCTGTCACCGTAACATATTGCCGTGAGGAATTTCCAAGGGAGTTGTGGACAGCTGTCATAGTGCTCCAGACGCAACTCCGATTGAACGGGACAATGAAATTGTCCGTGACGGTGAATCACTCCCTTGACGAGCAAGCATAGCATCACGGAGACGAGTAGCATTACAGTCAAGAATGACACAACCAACTCAACACATGGGGATCCAGAACGTCCAAGTAAATGGTATAAAAAAGATTGTGCGTCGTGAATTGACCCTCCGCATCGTTGTATCTAGCTCTCCTCAAGCAAGGAGACCGTTTGTAGAAGGTGCCATGCAAGATGTGACAAGAGAAGGGTCTGTCCAGGTCCCACCGTTTTCAGTCGGGGTCTCGCTTAGGACATACGACGTCGCAAAATTGCCGGCTGCCCAACCAATATATCCTAAGATGACTGAGGGTTGGTTTAAATAAGTTATTCGGTTAAAAATATCCATAGAAACATGGACACCCACCATCAGAATTTTCAGCCTGATATTTGAGTTGCTGGCACATGTACTCCTGGCACGAGATAGTGTTGCCTCCACCGGTCTCCGTGTTGAGTGCCTGGCGTCCGTAGCACCGCAACCATTGTGCAAGCGGTTCCCATGCATTCGCAATGTTATTAGTTGCGCATGTGTCGCTAGTACCGCTTTGCAAAGCCAATCAATATCAGCGTATCATTTCATGCCCCAATGTGCGAGATACCCACGAGCCGTCAGAATCGAGATACTTGTGCACATCAAAAATCAGGTTTTTATGACTTCCGTCTGGGTTGGTAATGGTATCTAATGCAGCTGCGGAGCCACTAGACACAAATGTTTCAGCAGAAGAATAGTTGTCACCGGGAAGGAGGATCATTTGGTTGGCGGCACCGGCTTTGCGAATGGCGGTGACTGCAGCCTTGTATCCATGTTAGAATTACAAGCGATCGAAAATGGATCACACTACCTGAACTGTCTCTGCCCATAGTGTAATCTGTAAAATTTAACTATTAGCATAAAGCCATAATCCAGTTTGTGTGTTCACGTTAGGGAGATCATGAGGTTCATTCATTCTTTGAAAACCCAGTCAGCCAAGCTCAAAGGGGGAACGACAACCGCTTACATTCCAAACACGATCTTGCTCTCAGTGGCGTAGTGACTTGCCAAGGATGTCCAAAGAGAAGCAAATGCTTCGTTCGATGGGCCACCCTGACCAATAATCTGAATAAAACCACGTCAAATAATGACTTATAGAAGGAACCTGCCGAGACTCACCGCACCGTTCCACCTGGCATAGTTGTGAATGTCGATGATGCAGCTTGCGCCGGTATTTAAGCATGCCTGAACCAATGTATCATATTTTGCAAAGTTGGCTTGGCTCAGGGTGCCGGTAGCAACATTGTCAGTCAGATACTGCCACGAAGCAGGAAGACGGAATATGTTGTATTTGTCGTCCTTCATAAAGTGCATCATCTGACCGGGACCATTAACGCCGTCATCTTGAGTTAACGGCGGGAACGCAGAGCTCGCACTAGCTAACCAACCACCTTTCAGCTAGATGACCATTGCAACAGATATTAACTTTACCATCACCATTGGTATCCGTACCAAAATCTAATTACAGCGTAAATACGCGGTAGAAACAGAAAGAAAAGAGTATTCTCACCGAATCCAGCAATGTTTACACCAGCGTACCGCAATTTTCCTGCAGATGCGGGGGGTATCGTACCGCATGTCCCTGTTGGGGTGGCGCCGGCGCTAGTAGCCGACTGGGCTTTACCAGCCGGGAGACACTGTGAGTAGTCTAAATGTTTTAATCAGAACAATTAAATGTAGACGTACCAATTTGTAGAGTTACTTACAGGCGTTATTGTATGAGCAAACTGCACCGCTGACGCAAGTAGAGTCTCCGGTCCAGCCCTGCGAAGGTACTTAATACGACCATCGAGCAAACGCTTGACGGCTCACCCGACCGCCACCTTTTGAACGTAGTCAGATCGTTCCTAGAGAAGAAATGAACGAGTTGCTTACATTGCGCATAGAGTGGCGTTTGCCCGCGAACAGACAACGCCGTAAAACAGATAAATACCAAAGCGCAGGCAACCTTCATAACATGAATTTATAAATGCTTTTCAAAAGCTTAATGCGTTGGAAACGCTGAACGGTGTTTATGTCATTATATACCTTTCAATGGGTACCCCTGACAATAAAAGTTAGCGTAGAGAAGTTCGTGCCATGCAGCGCCTCACCGATATTGACATCCGTAAACACTCGGAGGTAGTCCGCCAAGCGCCTTCCGAGCGTTACTATGATACAAGTAAACATTCCAGGAACAAGAATAATAAGTCGTCGTTACCCATCTTGGAATTCTAGAAACATGACACCCATTCTCACCCAGGCGAACAGGGTCCTCTGACAATGCGAAGGTGAGACGAAGAACGTCCGACAGTAGTGTCCGGTAGGCATCTACATACTAGACTAGCCGCGACTTTGGAGGCTTCCAGAAGAACTTGTTGCGAAGGCCACACGTCATATCTCGCCAAAGTGGTGTTGCTCAATACCTAGCGTGTAGGTCTGAAGTGATCGCATTGCTGGTTTCTTCTGCAGTAGATATATCGCTGGATTGTCGATAACACGCGTTTGAGGCGATCTGGCCTTCCATGGATCAGAGAGCAAATACAAGTTTATCTTTTCAAGGCACCAGATAGCCCAAGGTAGCTGCGCATGTGAGATGATCGTGGAGTTGAGTGAAAAACGTTTCTTACATGTGCCAATTACTCGTCACTCAGTCTCTTGGTTGGTGAAACTCGTCTTTGTCACATGACCTGCACGATCGTTGCTACCACACCACATGATCACGCTCAGGCTGTTTTCTCAGCTCGAGTCACGATTGTTCTGTGTCGGTAAGGCTTGAATCTCGATTCTCGACCGTTTTCCGTTCCAGTTCCTGCACCACAAAATTCGCCGACAAACGCCACACCACTGCAATCTCCCCCACCCCACACGACGCCCTGCCCCGCATGCGGACTCTGCTACATTCGGATCCTAATGTGAAGTCTTTCAAGTTTCATCAACCCGACTTGTGTCCACTAATCAATGGCGTGGGCAGCGCGCGCGCAGTCTTTGGGTCGGATAGGCAAGCCCTTATCAGACCAGAACGGTATACATCGTCCGACATTTCCTAGCCACTTGAGTCTGAATACGAGGTCATTGTTGGTGTGTTGTTAGCCCAGAAATATTGTAAAAGAATACCTTCGTAGTCAGGGGAGCTCTTCGTTCGTATAGAGCGTAGCATATATTACCCCCGCAAACATCGCGGTTGCGTTGCAACTCTTCCATGATCGTCTCCATGCGCCACAAGCCTTCGATAAACTTAGTTGGAGTCCCGCTCGGAACGTGTCATTGCAAAGTTGCCGGAGCACACCCAGGTATACTCGCCATCCGAATTTTCGGCTTGGTATACTGTAATATTTTGTGGCATATATACTCTTCCTAGGAGGTAATGTTACCGTCGCCCGTCTCCACATTCAATATTCAGCTCCTGACACCCATTATAGCGTAACACCCATACATCGTCAGTGACGCACGTGTCGCTCGTGCCACTGTCAGGGGAAATCCAATTGATACCACTACGTGACATCGTATTCGTAATGAGGAACCTAGAGGTTGCCAGAGCCGGGATATTTGAGCCCATTGAAGATCGAATTCCGTCTCAGAGGATTTGTACGGTAGCCAGTGCAGCTGCAGAGCCACCAGACGGGCATGTCTCAACAGATGTGTAGTCGTTGCCAGGGAGCAGGATAATATGTATAACCGACCCACTAACGCAAGTAGTGTCTCCGGTCCAGTCCTGAGAAGGGAATCATTATAGATCGCGAGTGCAAATTCGATGGCTTACCTCGCCGCCATCTGTTGAACATACATAGTTAGTGGCGGATGGGCCGTTTACGCTATGCATAGAGTGCGGCTTGCCCGCGAATAGACAGAACAGCAAATCCGACAAACCTAGGTGCGTAGTCAAGCTTCATGACGTGACTCTCCGGCTCGTCGAAACTTGATGATTTGGTATCGTTGAACGATACATGTTATATACACTCGAAGAATACCCCCGATAAATGGAATCAGTACAAAAGACATCATCTTCGCGGTGCAAGATCGGCAGCCGACTCACAGGCTAGTCTCCCAAAGGTTCTCCACGCACTCTCATGATAGAGACACCAAAGGACCATGACCTGCCAACCCTAGCGTAACACATAATTCTAGGTCGTTGTGTTGATAATGTATCCTTCAAATGATAAATCCCCACTGACCACTTTCATCGGACGTTCTACGTCTCATCGCCCGTTGGTTACTTCCCAGAATCCACGGACTGGATGCAATTTTTTTCCGCTAAAAGAGCAATGTGCGTCGTTGAGATAGGGTGCCGAACGAAGAAAATCGACTTGAAACGACTGAAATGGGTTATTGCCTTTTTCAGGTAGGTTGTCGTGGGAAGTTTTTTATCAAAAAATGGTGCTCACCTTCGGTCAACCCATAACTCCTCAACGAATGGTTGGATGATCTCGGAAATGGTACCATTCAAGACGGAAAAGTCAGTAGAATACATTCCGATGTGACCGAGCATGTAAAACTGAATTTTAAAAATCCCGAAATTCAAGTGCTCCGAGGCAGACCCGGACGTGTCAAGAGCAGGCCGGGACATTATTCACTAGTAGAATCAGTCGTAAAACAATCAAAAATGCATCAATAATGAAATAACATGAAATGATTATAAAGCTCTAAGTGCGACTAGGTAGAATGAGTTTGCCTGCCCTGGCTGCTAATACATGTACATCTTCTTCGGCATACTGGAGGATAGATATGGCGGTCCCAACCTCGACTTCCAACCACTCCTGGAGATGTTCTGGCTTCACATACCTTCCATCCAGCTGGGACAAGCGAATAAAACCCATTGTTTTAAGGATCGGCCCAAAATCAGTAAAACAAATTCCTTCAAGCATCCGATCCTGGTGCCTATCGAGATGTGAGAACCATTCAATGATATCGGGAACGGGAGTGGGTGGTACGTGTGCTGGTGAAACAGAACGTGATAAATTGCTGGATGTCCCTGTGCCAACAGTGTGGTCAGAGGATGGCTGTGGTGTGTCGCAATTCTGGTATGATCCCCATGGCGGTAAAACAATTTGGATGGGAGGTTGGGGAGTGGCTTGCGTGTGTAGGTACCCAGCACCAGTGGTGGTTCGGGAGGGATCATTTTGGCGCTCACGTAATGTCAAGCCTGTTGGCTTTTCCTCGAGGGTCGCATTCCCTTCCATCTGGTTGTGCACATATCAGTAGATTTGAAATGAAGATAAATAAATTACTTACCATCATCAATGCCCAATATGATATATTACTAGATGTCAATACGTAGCAGGATGTCCCACCACTTGGAGAAAAGCAGTAAACGGCACTTTCGTTACCCTTTGAGTGTTTACTGCACTGCCAACGTTGTTGGAGCTCCCTGATACAATCCTCACATTGCCTTGTTCCCTCTAGACATGTGTCTGATGAAGCCTGATTTCTTCGTCGAACCGGATTCAGTGTTTGTGAACCTCTTGTACCCTACAAAGAATATAAGTGGTGAAAACGAATAATATAATTGCAATTATGAACTCACAGTATTACTTGGCTGTGTTTGATCTTCTGCTCCGAAGTCCTCGAACATGACAAGTGGCTTTTTTGGAACTCGAGTGGATAATTGCCCATTGGCAAGAATTGCTGGCAAAAAATGTGGTCGCATATCTGATATGAATATCTGAAACTCATCTTCTGTCTGAAGAGAAGTAGAAGCCGTTTTTGCACGGTCGCTATCAAGCCGATATTGAAGTCGAAGCAACCCAGGAAACCGCCCAAGCTTCTCTGCAATGGTCATGCGAAGCCTATCGAATGTGATGGTAGATTTTATATCAAATTTGCTTGCAACAGAACTGTTACGGTTTTGTGAACCCCTATCCCTTTTTTCCTATTCTTTCCATTGACTTCCTATATTTTCCAACCATTGTCCCTATTTCTCCCATCTTCCGTTTTCTTCCATTTTACCTTGTAGCACCGGAGCTAAGGGTTATCATTTATAGTTAGGAATCCTCCGGAACATTCTAGATAGTTTCCTTTTTCTTCCTGGTCTGTGCGCGTCTTCTCTACCTATAAATACCTAGATTTCCTATGTTTGTACCTTAGCTAGTTCTACGCAATCCAAGCCTAGTAACCAGCAAGCCGCTCAGGACGAGCGAGACCTAGCAACCATTCCCGTCATCCAGTACTCTCTTCTTGAAGCCTCCGTAATCACTTGGAGAGGGGTATGACAGCAGATCTATATCTTCTTTGCTACCATCGTACAAGAAGTACCCGAAGGGAGGGTAGATATTCTCGCTTGGGAAGAAACCACGTTGGTCTTGATCATCTTAGGATTACCTCATCGAAGGATAAGAGTCTACCATCGACTCTATCATATCAGTTACTAGCTGAGTTACTAGTCTCAGCGTAACAAGAACCAGGTCGCTGAACGGAGCATCGGAACTCAAATGCTGCAACAATCATTGAGTAAAAGTAGTAGCATAAACATGACATATGACTTACGGCGATTGTCCTCAAAGGGCACTGCTACTGTGCTGCCACAATCATTCTTCTGCTTCTGTTTGAGCCTTCGTATCGTCGTAGATGGTAGAGCAGCTGTTGACTTAGATTTGTTCCGTGGAGGGACTTGCATATTTACAAGATCTTGCATTTCGAGCTCTGACTCAGAATCAGAGTCGTGATGAGACGTGGACTGGTCATCTAGGGTATCCACTTCTAAATTTTCACTCTTGTCGCTATGCTCCTCAGAATCTCCTGGTCCACCAGTCGTAATGGCACTCAAAAAATCTTCAGCACTCTTGAGCGCATGCTTTGGAAAGGTAGCCATCATGTTGTTACTCTGTAGAAGTTCATCTGCCTCCGGGATAGTATATAGGTCTTCTGTGTCGATTTCGGCCTCCTCAAGTATAGCATTCATGTGAGCCTTCTGTTTTCTCTGCTGACCAGATGGTTGTGGGTTCCTAGTGCGCTGATGATGGGAAGATTCTGATTGAGGTTGATTGGTTGGTGGGGCACTTGTACCACACGCAATGGTTTGTTGGTGTTTGCACTCAAGTCCAGCACTGGTGCATCTGCGACATGCACTGCTTCCAGGAAGAAGCTCGCATTTCACCTTTGATGTATGGCAATGAACACATGCCCCAACCCTTTTTGTGCCTGAAAATGATGTGCAATGAGACCACAAGCTTAGTGAGGTTGTGGCTCACCTGGAGGAGGTTGTGCCACTTGGGATGTCTCTGATTCACTGAGTGTTCTTTTGCGCTTTCGCTGAGACATGGATGATGGTCAGCAAACCAGTCCAAGGGAAGGTGGGAAAAAGGTAAAATGTATGACTTACCTCAGCAAATAGCAGGGCTGCATTGCATGACACTTATGCAATGACTTTCTAGACAGGCCAGAACTGAATGCCAGAGATTGTGTGATTCATCCACAATGGTATATTGCTGAGGAATTGAAAGACACAGAGTTTGTTATCTCACTGTACAAACTTGAGATATCCACTACATTGTCAAGCTTGTGGGTGATGATGATACTAGGGCAGGTGTCAGCCAGGAGACAAACAATAATGTGGACTTGTACCTCCCACAGGATCTATTCATTCTTGTAATTCATCCAATGCAGAACAGTTTGAATATCCTCAGCCTTGAGAATGCCCAGATCATCTTTGTCTTCCACCTCCACATCTGATTCTGGTATATGTTCTAAGATATTATTGCCATGAGTGGTCTGTGCTTGTGGCATTGAGCTGAGTGATAGGACCTTGCTTGCATCCTCCTGTGTTTTGGTAAGGATGCTTATCTTATTGATGTCCAGTTTGCCAGACAGACTGGTGATCTGTGATGCTAGATTATACATCTTGTGCAGAAAGTGGGTTCAGTTGGTTGCCTTTCTGAGATTGAATTCTTTGCAATGAATGAATACCTGTGTGTTGCAGTGAGCAACTCAATGCAATAGTGCAATGCAGACTAACAGAAGAGTCAACCTTCTTTCCTGCATCCAGTTTCTTCCTCATCTTCCTCTTGTCATCCTTGACCTGCATTATGATATATCAGGATGCAACCATATCAGTGGTGACATGGATAGCTACTAGAAAGAAGTTTTTCTCTTGAGACTCAGCAGAGCTTGGCCCACCTGAGCAAGGGTGATTGCTTTGATGAACATTTGAGTTGGTCCCTCTCTTTCTTATCAGATATAACCTCAGAGATGACAAATGAAATGCTATACAAAGGGGAAACAACCATCCAGTCACTCCTAGAAGTGAATTTGTGATACACATTAGGTGTGTTCTCAATGTCCACAAAGATTGGAAACTCCCATGATTTCTCCCTAGGAGGCTGATTATCGTAATGACAAGTGAGCATGAGTTGATACTGTATGTACTATTTGACTGGAAGCCATGGGTATCATCATCAATCCTGGAGAAGAATGACAGCCAAATGAAATGAACAATGAAATTGCTGGCCTTGAGAGTGGAAGAAGTGTCTTTATCAGTGATCAAATCCACATCCTCATCAAAACACCACAGAACATTGTGGAATGTGATGAATTCTTGGTCAGTGGTCACCTTAGGCTGGCCTGATGTGATAGCTCTAAATATGAGATCAAATTGCTCTCAGTAGCAGCAAGCTTTCTCAATACCTGTATGGGTCACTGGGACATGGTATCACCAGTAGTGGTTGTTGATTCTGAATCAGTTGGTGGGAGTGATTGGACATTGATTGCAGAAGTTGATTTCGTGTCAGGTAGGGAGGATTTCTTGTATGTCCAGTCTTGTGAATGAGTGTTCTGAAACACTCCAAGTGCAGATGGTAAATGCTTGATTTCTTCTGACACAATGTGGGTGATATGTAGCAGTGTAGAAGGCAGGGGCAATGTGAGGGGGAGGATAATAGTGGCAGCAGGGCTGTATTGTGACACTGAAGGTGATGTGAGGGCAGAAAGGTGAGGGTGGGGGTGGGGGGTGAAGGCAAAGGCAAAGGTGAAGGCAAAGGCAAAGGTGAAGGCAAAGGTGAAGATGAAGGAGAAGGCAGGGGTGATGTGTGTTACAATTCACCTGTACTAAGTCTTGATTGTAGATTCAAGTCTTACTTGAGCATATTCATTTCTTTTCTATCTTTACTTTGTTTCAGAACTTTTCTAATAGTTTCTCATTCTTTATGACTCATTGGCCTGATGACTCATTTCAATTACAATACCTATGACTCATATGACTTACCTCTTGCTCCCTCTAAAGTAGCTCCTAGACCTCCCCTTAACTTGCTACTTTAGTATATAAACCCTTGATACTTATTTGGTATTTCCCAAGCTAGTCTTACTCAGTCTCTCTTGAATACTAGACCATCTTCAATCCTCTCAATTCCTCATGGCCTCTTGAATCAGTGTCCTTGAGCTGGTATCTCCTCTGAACCTCTGAACCCATGATCTGTTGAACAGCCTTGAACCAAGTAGACATTGTTTGACAAGTTTGTATTTCTTCAGAACATAACAAAAGACTAGCTTCTCCCCTGACCAGGCTACCATCATTGTAAGCCCACCATTTCCCACACATACTCTCAAAGCTCCTAGGGCTACACCCAATGAACCCTCTCTACTGAAGAGTGGAGAACTATCCAAGAACAAAGCTCCAAAGAAGAACCCACTGACTTATCCCTCTCAACACCTCCATTCCCTTGACTTACCTTTGTCATTCCTGAAGAAGACAAACTGATTTCTAATCAAGAGGATTCCAAGCATGCACTAGAACTAGCAAACAAGTTTGCAGCAGCAGCTAGAATACCTTGAGTTCCCACCCCGCCAAGCCCTACTCCCAGAACTACTTAACCACCTATTTTCTCTACTCTGGCATCCCTCAATTACCTACTATGGCCAACAAACCAGTTGAACTCTGTCTTGGAACCTCTAAACCCTTCAATGGTGATTGCAGAAAAGCCATAGATTGGCTTAAATCTGTAGAATTCTACTGCCTTGTCAATGCTGATGTCTACAACAATGACACAAAGAAAGTGGCCTTTGCCCTGTCCCACATGACCCAGAAATCAGCCCAAACCTGGGCAGCAACCTTTAGAAAAAAGGCACTCAGAGGAGCTACCCCCACCCTAGGAACCTTTGATGACTTCAAGACCAAATTCAAATCAGCCTTTAAACATCATGATACCATTAGCAATACCCTGGTATGGATGTTCACAACCAGAATGACCAAGAAACATAAAGGCATTCCCTTTGAACCTTCACTCACAGAATATATCACCAACTTTCAGAACCACACTGCTACCTCTAGAGTAATGATAGACCAAGTACTCATTGAGTACTTCACAGTAGGAATTTCCCCTGCCCTCTCTTGAAAAATCTATGCCATGGACACTCCTTCTATGACCATCATCAAATGGTATAAAAAGGTGATCTATTTTCAAATCAAATTCAAGCATGCAGAAAAAGTCACCACCATGCACAACCAGTTACACACCACTCTCTGACAGATGATTACCTACAATCCAAGACCTGCCAAAGACCAAATGCTATGGATGTAGACATGGTAAAAGTACTAACATTAACCTCTGAAGAAAGAGAGTGTTGTCAAAAACTCAGACTCTGCTTCAGATGCCAAAAGAAGGGACATTGAAGCAACCAATGCCTAGAATTCCCCTCCAACCCAAAACAGTTAGAAGAGTGGAAGAAGAAATCCAAAGAAATAAACATAGCAAGAATCTCATCCACCCTTGAGGATTTTTGAAATGGAGGCCTTGGACAATGCAAGTCACCTCCTTAGATCCAGTGTGTGCCTCTATAATAATAGCTTCCTGTAACAAATCTATGCAAATTCCATTCCAGCTCATTGTCCCCTTGCATGCTTGGAAAATTGTCAAACCCAAGCTCTTGTTGATAGTGGAGCAGACATCTCCTGCATAGACTGGGAATTTGTCAAGAAACACAAATTACCCACCAAACAATTAGCCATTCCTATCAAAGTTTGGAATGGTGACTTATCCCTGAACCAACCAAATGGAGTCTGATTCACCACCTGTCTATTCATCAACATCCAAGGAATCAAACTATGAACTACCTTCCATATTATAAACTGGGGAGGAAGAATGTGCTCTTAGGACTCCCATGGTTATGAAGCACCAATCCTGTCATCAATTGGTCCACCAAGGCCTTCACCTTGTCTGAAGAAGTCAATCAGAGGAATCTACCCCTCTGCAAAAATCCTGCTCAAACTAAATATCTCCTATGACTTTCTTTTCTGGAACTCCCTGAACCAAACAAAGTATACATGGAAAATGACAAAAAACAATGACTCCTGAACTACCTCCACAAAAGTACCAAGGACCAGAAACTTAAAGATGCCAGGACCATGACCATGACCATCAAATTCAGAACAAAGTTTGCCCCTGCCACTCTCATTGCTTGACTCTCCCAAGCTACTGAACTAGCAGCAGCAGCCAAAAAAGAAAAACCTAAAGTCCAACTACCCTCAGAATATCAGCAATTCACCTTAGTCTTCTCCAAGGAAGCCACAGACCATGTTTCCCCATCCAGCCCATATGAACATGAAATTAACCTTAATAAACTTTTATCCCAAAGGCTGGAAAACTATACCCTCTATCCCCAGAAGAACAAAAAGCTACTGAAGACTTCCTTGAAGAAAATCTGAAATGCAGAAAGATTCAACCATCAAACTGCCCTCAAGCCTCTCCATTCTTCTTTGTCAAAAAGAAAGACAGAGGACTCCAACCTTGTCAGGATTACAGATATCTAAATGAGCATACAATCCAAGATGCCTACCCTCTACCTCTAATCTCTGACCTCACTGACAGACTAAGAGATGCTAAGCTGTTCACAAAGTTCAATGTCTGATGGAGATATAATTACATTCAAATCAAAGGTGGTCACCAATGGAAGTTCTTTGGATTAATGAACTCTTCCCCTGCCTTTCAAAGATTTATGAATGGCTCCTTTAGAGACATAGTTGCTGAAGGATGGTTGGTAATCTATATGGATGACCTCCTCACCATGTCTACCACTGAAGAAGAACATGTCCAGCAAACCAAACAAGTTCTTCAATGAATGGTCAACCTTGACCTCCACCTGAAATTAGAAAAGTGCAAATTTGCTACAACTAAAGTTGAGTACCTCAGAATGATACTCTGTTCTGGATGACTAGCTATGAACCCAGTAAAGTTGGAAGGAATCTCTAAGTGGCCAGTCCCCACCAAAGTAAAAGATGTCTGATCATTCCTAGGGTTTGTTAATTTCTACTGATGATTCATCCCCAGCTATTCTGATATTGCCTGACCTCTTATTGACCTGACAAAAAAGAATCTACCATGAAAATGGACCCCCACAACACCAGCAAGCCTTCAACTTCCTAAAAACCCTATTTCTATCCAAACCAGTACTCCAACTCCTTAACCTCACAAAACCATTTGCCATTGCCACCAATGCTTTCAAATATGCCACCAGAGAAGTCTTGTTACAAACTGATGAGAATGGAGACTGGCATCTCTGTTCATACATCTCACAATCTCTCTCCCCTGTAGAGAGAAACTATGATATATTCAACAGAGAACTTTTGGCTATCATTCAAGCCTTAAAAACATGGAGACACTACCTCCAAGGGTTGTCCTTCTCCATCCAAGCCTTCACAGATCACAAAAACCTAACCTACTTCCACCAACCCCAAAAGCTCAACTGATGACAAGCCCAATGGCTGCTTGACCTCACAGATTTTGACTTATGACTTACCCATGTTCCCAAAAAACTCCTCTTGGTCCCAGATGCCCTTTTCTGATAACCAGACTTATGACTGACCAACAATCATGACAATGAAGACACCACACTTCTTCCCACTAACCTATTTGTCAACCTCATCAACATCAACCTTTCTGAAAAGCTTGCATCCTCCTCCAAAGAAGACCCACTTGTGCTAAATGCCCTCCAAGCCCTTGATGGAGAAGTTCCTCCAGCATTCCACTCTTGTATTTCCAATTGAAAGTATGATGCTGGAATTCTCACATTCCAAGGATGGATCTATGTCCCAGCACAGGATATACTAAGAAAACAGATCCTCAAATGACATCATGATCACCCAACCTCAGATATCTAAAAATCTGGCAACTCATCTCATCAGAATTCTAGCACCCTTGATTAGCCCAATATGTATTAAAATACATAGCTGGATGTGCAGTTTGCCAACAAAACAAAGCCAATACACATCCAACAGTTCCCCCACTATCTCCAATTATGTCCCATGCCATCCAACCCTTCCAACAGATATCATGCAATCTCATCACAGATCTCCCTCTTTCTGCTGACTTTGACACTTTACTGGTCATGATTGACCATGGACTTACTAAGGAGGTAGTTCTCTGCTCTATCAAGAAAACCATCTCTGCAGAAGGAGCTGCATTGCTCTTCCTCCACAAAGTCTACACTCATTTTGGTCTCTACAACAAAATAATCTCTGACAGAGGACCATAATTTGCATCCTTATTTACACAAGAATTTGGAAAAATCCTTGAATACAACCTCTCATTCTCCACCACCTACCACCTCCAATCTGACAGAGAAACTAAACATTTCAACCAGAAGATAGAAACCTACCTTTGAATCTTCTGTGGAAATAACCCTATCTCATGGACCAATCTCATTTCCCACAGAGAATTCACTCATAATCACTGCCCTCATTCTATAACTGGAAAATCCCCATTTTTCTCATGATAGGATATAAACCCTGTCCCTTTTTCATGATAATTGCAGAAACCAACCTTCCCTCCATCAAAACTCAATTACAAGAACTTACAAAAGCAAAAGAAGAAGCCCTAGCAACTCACAAACTTGCACAACAAGCAATGATTAGTAGAAACAAGAAAATGTTTACACCATTTGAAAAAGGAAACAAAATATGGCTAGAAGCTAGAAATCTAAAAAGAGAACTCTCCCATCCCAAATTCACCCCAAAATAATGAGAAGAACCCTTTGAAATAACCAAAGTTCTATCTCCAATTACATACCAACTCTGCCTTCCTTTCATGTAGAAAATCCACAATTTCTTTCATGCTTTTCTCTTATCTCTCTATCATGAAAACCACCATACATGGACCCAATTTCCCCAAGCCTCCACCTGACCTTATCACTGGAGAAGAAGAATTTGAAATAGAAAAAATTCTACATTACAAAGGAACTCTGACCAGTAGAAAATTCCTCATATGATGGAAGGGTTACCATGTCAAAGATGACACCTGGCTTCCAGAAAGGGAACTTCAAAATGCCAAGGATGTCTTAAAAACTATAAAAGACTCCACCCAAAAGTCTTCTCTCTATTGACTTTTGCTTGACCTCAATCAGTCATATGACAAGTCCTTATGTATACCTCCCCATCTACCAACTCCTACACCTCTGTCCCATTCCCTCCCTTGTCAAATATTGCCTCACCTGGCTGGAAAGGTCAGACCTTCACCAATAACACCACTCTCATTGCCTCTGAACCTATCATCTCTATCTATGGAAACCCCCTCTGTCCTGACACCCCTCAGAACAGCAATATTGCCAATATGACCCTTTATCTCAATGACCCCCATATAAATATCCCCATTGGTTCTTTTCTTGATATGAACTCTCTCCTCTGGCACCTCTATCTTGCCCATTTATAGATCTCATGAATCATTCCATGCACCAGCTACTTAGGGCAAAGCAACAACCTCCTCATCCTGAAAGTCTCAACCTGTCTTCATATTATCCAAGACAAAGCTAGAGAACATCTCACCCACACCATACATCAGCTGGGTATGCTGGAATTCTTAGAAGAGCTCAATGCATATGCACAACAACTTGCATGACCTTCAACACCACTCCCTATCCCTATCTCTGCTCCTGAGCCTACCACTTCCCATCTCTCCCTTGAATCCATATGTCTTTCCTTTCAGACCCTTCATCAATGATAACAATCTGAAAGTCACACATATCTGGCATGAAGCCTACCTCACAGGACATCATGGCAGTATACCACTGCACTAAGAACACCTCAGATATGATGAAGCCTGCTATAAGTGTCATTGCCTTGAACCTTTTTGAAAGGACTGTCAATGGTACACCTGTTCTTTCTGCCTACAAGATCACCCAGGGCATAACCAAAAGGATTGCCCACTACATTACCATACTCCCATTCCTTCCCCCTCATTGTCCTCTTCAGGCTCCCCCTCTCATGGGCATAGGCTTATCACAGCCAGGATTCATGCTCCTCAACCTGCATCACATCATCATCACCCTGATTCTCCTTCTCATTCCCCTTTACCAGTTGACTATGAGGATATCTATGATGAAACTGCCTAGGCAAATATCACAGGGTCACTAGATCACTCTAATCTCAACCTCTAAGAGAGTTCTCAGTGGAACTTCAAATGTACTAAGGGGGTAATGTTACAATTCACCTGTACTAAGTCTTGATCATAGGCTCAAGTCTTACTTGAGCATATTCTTTTCTTTTCTATCTTTTACTTTGTTTTAGAACTTTTCTAATAGTTTCTCATTCTTTGTGACTCATTTCAATTACAATACCTATGACACATATGACTTACTCCTTGCTTCCTCTAAAGTAGCTCCCAGACCTCCCCTTAGCTCACTACTTTAGTATATAAACCCTTGATACTCATTTGGTATTTCCCAAGCTAGTCTTACTCAGTCTCTCTTGAATACTAGACTGTCTCCAATCCTCTCAATTCCTCATGGAGACACCAGCTCAAGGGTGCTTGTTATGCTGAGGCTAGTAACTCAGCTAGTAATTGCTCAGATAGACACGATGATAGATACTGATGCGTTGTCGAGGTAATCCCAAGATGATTACTACAAGAACAGTCGTCTCCCAATAAAGGGTATCAACTCGTCCATATGGTAAGTCCTGTACTGTAGCGATGAAGATGATTAGTTGGTATCTCACTCCCCAAACAGTGAGAAAACTTCTTAGCGTGGTAGCTGAGAGTACTGGAATGGTGGCGATGGTCTCGCTTGTCCTGAGCGGCTTGCTGGTTACTAAGCTTGGATTGCGTAGAACTAGCTAAGGTACTAGTATAGGAAGTCTAGGTATTTATGGGTAGAGAAGATGTGCACAGACCAAGAAGAAAAAGGAAACTATCTAGAATGTTCCAGAGAATTCCTAACTATAAGTGGTAACCCTTAGCTCCGGTGCTACAAGGTAAAATGGGAGAAATCGGAAGATGGAAAGAGTAGAAACGAGACATTGGGAAAAATAGGAAGTACACGGAGAGAATAGGAAGAAAAACGAATAGGGGTCCACAACCGTAACAGTGCTGGTTCAAGAGGCCTTTGAACCCCTAAACCCATGATCTGTCAAATGGCCTTGAACCAAGTAGACATTGTTTGACAACATTAGATTTGAGAATGCTATGACAAGACTATAGATCTTTGTCAGAAACCCTTGACCCTTCAACCTATCTGAGTTTGCATTCCTTCAGAACATAACAATGTGAGGGTGAGGGTGAGGGAAATGACAGTGGCAGGGCTGCATCATGACACTGAGGGCAACACAATAGGAGGGGAATGAGAGCAAGAGTGAGGACAAAGGTGAAGGCAGGAGTGATGTGAGGGCAAGGGAAAGGGGAACAACAGAGCAAGGCAAGGGAGAGAGAGGGGAGTAGTGACACCAGAGCTGTATTGAGGGGGAGGGGAGCAGTAAATGTGGATGTAGATGTGACATGAGGGCAGGGTGGTGGTGAGGATGGTGGTGATAGTGACATGAACATAGGGGTGACATGAGGGGAATGTGAGGGCAGGGGGAATGACAACAGGGGAGCTGCACTCAGCACAAATGTGAGGGCAATGTAGGGGGAGAATCCAGTGTCCATGCAAACACACACCATCATGTCAATTGCCTTATCTCATCAATCCATATCAAGCACATATACAACACAACTAAGTAAAGATTGAGGCTACACTAACCCACATTGTGCAAACCATCCATATGCATCCTCTGGTGTAATAACATACAGTGCCTTCAGCAATGTCACAAATATATCTTTATCCGGCAGCTCTGTCATCGCCATCCTAGTGTACTCACCATTCCTATGTAGATGTGATTTCATTGCTGAGAATGCTAATTCAATTGGATTGAAGTCGGGTGAGTATGGGGGCAAAAATTCACACCGCATCCCCCTGGAGACCATTAGCTCATGTTATGAGAATCAAATGATGTGTTACCTTGCTGCTATGAGATCTGTGATCTCATGGTGTTTGTGGATCTGACAGTTGTTCATAACAATAACGGAGTTTGGAGCAGGAAAAGGTTGCATATGGTCGAGTAGGGATTCAACAAATGTCTTGAAATTCTGTGTACAGAACGACCCTTCAACGACATCACAGTACAAGATGCCATCTAGGGAAAGGGCTGGGAGGACCAAGAAGCTAATGCTATTATTAGTAATGATAACACAGATTTTTATTTAGGAATGTACCGTCGACCACGAATGAAAAAAGCTTTACGCTGGGCCTTTGTTCCACGAATTGACCATGCATGACCACGGTAAGTTGTTCAACGATCCACCAAACTCTTGTCTATGAAAACTAGCTGTTCAGGCTTATAAAGACCTATTCTAGCTTGGAATTCAAGCCTTTTCTCTGCAGACCACTCTGCTGCAACACACATGACCTAAAAGAATGAAAATAATCCCAACAGAAGGAGTAAACACATACCTTTTTCATGGTGAACCCTGCTCTGCGAAGCGTTCTCCATATTGTAGACCATGAGACATATATACCGCTGGATACAGCCAAGAGCTCTTGTAGCTCATCCAAATACAAATCAGGTGTCTTCTGGATTGTTCCTAAAAGAAACTACAAGAAATACGTATATCAGTAATATATCTACAGCTCCAATAACATACCTCAACATCAACATCCTTGAGATGTCTATTACCCTTTTTTCCTTGTGGGATTGGGCTCTCACCTGAGCCGGGGATCGTTCCGTGAGTGCGGAAATACTTGATAATACGTTCAATGGTGCGTGTTGATATGTCAAGGCATGCAGCAATCCGTTCGTTGTCAAGGAAGCTGGCAAGTCGTACAATGGCCAACTGAAGCTCAGGGATGGTTTGTCGACCTCACAGCATACCTAGATGACATCCTCAAGCACTAAATCATTGCCAGAAGCTTGCAACTCACTCAGAAAACAAATCCCGACCAGCCCCGAGCCTCCAAAAATCGAAAATTTCAGACCAATGTTTTTTGAAACTGCACCACTCGGGATATGTTCGGATGTGTCTTGCGAGTTGAGCAGTATCGTTTCCGATGAGTTAGAGGAAGGCGTTGAGGCGGTAGCGGTTGACCGAGGGCTGGTGGCAATTTCTTACAAATTGTTTCCCACGACGACAACCTGCCTGAAAAAGGCAATAATCAAGTACTACAATTATAAAACCCATCACACTGGCTTCTTTCCTGTAGGGGCGATTCGGAAGCATTTCAAACGCTATATCAACGTCCAACATCTATCAGCTGAAACTTGAGCCAGTAAGTGCTCAAAAATTGTGTCAAAACGCGTTCAGAAACGTTACGTTACTACAGTGCTCAACAGATGAAAGGTCAAATTGTATTCCGACCCCTGAGGTGATGACGTCTGTCACCAGGTTTACTGTATTCGAGTTCGCTGACAGCTTTCTCGTCGGAATCAGCAATCGCGTGTGCAGCCACCACGTCGGGCTGATCGAATTACCGGCTGTTACGCTTAGGCTTAGTAACCTAGCGTCGGCGTTTGAGACGAGCTCGGTAGTATAGGCGATGTTGGGGATGAGGCCAAATCCCTATGACGATCAGGACGAAGAGGCGGGTTCCTTCTTGTAAGAAGTGGAATCGGATGGCAAGATCTCGATGGACGACTACGGCGATATAGACGAAGGCGTAGAGGCCTAGTCTATCGATGGGGATCAAGAGGCCAATATAAGGCAGCTTGGACCGGAGTTGGGGGAGTCTCACCCTAAGGTGGCTTGCTGGTTACTAGGCTTTATCGGCGTAGAACTAGCTAAAGTACACGGTATCCTATGAGGGTATTTATAGGTCAGAGGATGCGCACAGACTGTGTACAGGAAAGGTAATCTACTAGAATGTTCCGGAGTATATACTAGAAAGGAATGAACACAGCTCCGGTGCTGCGAGAAGAAAGGTACCACACAGTACAAAAAAAGGAAATAGGGGTCCATTGACTCGTAACACCGGCGCGCCCCAGTCCTTCCTTGTTGTACGAGCACATTGTTCTAACCGTGTATTTAATACTTCAGCTAGTCCTATAGCCAGATCTTGTGTCGTTGTTCACGCGCGACGATTAAGTCTTTTCCGCTCGACAGCCGTTGCACGTTATCTCATTCCCACCCCTGTTGTAACTCTTTCAAAGTGTTCTCTCCCTCAACTCATCCGAGCACAATATGGCCAACTCCCAATTCCGTTGATGGTATATGCCTGGTTTGACGATCCCCAAATAGTGAGCCAAAAAGTTGTTTTTTTTTTCTTCCTTTCTGAACCAAATGGCTAACCATTCGTCCGTTGGTCACTTCTGCAGCAAGGTTGGTCATTGTCGTACAGGAGGGTGATCCGGACTAGGACCCATATAAATGATTCCGCATCATGTATAGTTGTTTTATTTCACTTTAGAGAGCTGCAAGGAGCGTCCTTGCCTTGAAAGGAACCCCAGTCCGTTCAGTTCTGGTAGTCATCTCCTTGACCAATGCCAAGTCAAAATAATTGAAGACACCCATTATTTTTCCACTCTTGTCTTTGTGGTACATCAGATTTGGTATGCTGATGTCTTGGTGATAAATGCCTTTCTTCCAGAAGGCGCGGCGACCTTGGTACAAGAGTAAGCAAGTTGAGCCAAATCATGAACAGGATTGACTCACACACGACCGTATCCCACCAGGCGCCCAGAAACTCTTTTTCCAGAGAGTTCGGTGATCGGATTCAACTTTTGAAGGATGAGCTTGCGTAGCACACAGGCTCCTTCCTTATGTTACCCTGGAGCGAACAGAGCAAAACCCGGGCTTTGCTTGATCAAGCCTTGGAACCTCCACCCTTGATCGTCAGTGGGCGTGAGCAACTCAGTCGACGATAGCGCCAGCTCAGCCTCAGAAGCATACCATTCTCTTTTCCATAAATCCGTATGCGCTGCGTCCGTCAAATGACTGTAACCTGCAGTCACAGCACCAGTAATACTGCCTCTTCTTGTCATTGTCCGCTTTTTCATTCGTCATGCATTTTATAGTGTACAAGGCCAAAGTCAAAGTCGAATATGACTACCAGGTCCGATTGCGAACCATGGCAGCTAAACCCGCTCCCAGCCATCAAAATAACGAACCATCTACCAGTGCATGAGGCACTATGAATTCAAAGAAGCAACTCCTGGGCTCAAGGCTCAAGCTACCATGCAATCATAGACTACGTGCTGACGACTCATCGACGTCTGTATCTCTGAAGAATCAGTCTAGTGGTTTATATTTACTTGTGTCATTCAATGAATAGGTTCAGCGACAATCAGGCTATACAATGCTTGCGCTTGCATTTTCCAAGTGAATGTGCCTCGGCTCGGGTATGGAAGATCTGACCCATGGATGGTGTTGTGCAATGCCTGAACAACCAGGCTATTATTTATCTACTTGATGTCTATTCAGAACATTGATAATTTATGAACTTGGATTGTCTCATATAATCAGGCCATATTGTTTTCAATGGCATATGTTCATGCGGATTTAAAGTCTGAGGAGATTTATGTCTTCAGTGACCGGCCTGGATAAATTGAATATGGGAGGGGTACATATATGGAAACAAGTAACAAATCCTTCACTGAGAGCAACAGCCAGTGCAGCCATATCTCAGAGCGAAGTCGGCATGTGTTACGAGTTAACGGACCCCTACAGTGACCTCCAAAACCCTTTCAATAACTAACCCTGATGCAGTGCGCTTCGCGCACTGCAATCACCTGGAATAATCACACCAAGCTTTGCTGGAGAGAAAGATAGTACATACTCTTGGCTACAAA
>JBBPMM010000217.1:0-42063 GCA_038090335.1 Solioccasus polychromus | reverse complement strand
ATATATAAGCACATTACAGCATGCTAGGGTCCAATGTATGTAATGAGAAGTAGAAGTCAAAAAACTGTCCCAATGAGTCACTCATTTGAAATGGCTGCCATTTGCCCAAATCCGATCCAAATGTCTTAATTCATAGATGAATTCTATAGCCAAGAGTGAGCTCTTTCATTCATACAGCCAAGGTTTAGGACAAGGTTTAGGTGTTATTGTGTTTTGGTGCATTTAGTGCAAAATGACCAAACATTGGGACAGTTTTTTGAGCCACTGTATCGATGATCTCCACTCCTCCATCCACTCTGCCCTCAGCTCTGACTCATTGGCATAATGTCATATGTCAAACTCCACCGACCCTTGCTGGGCAGTCAACTCAGATGGTTTACTCTGCCTTGATAATCGGATCTATGTCCCTGATGTTGACAACCTCTGCCTATGTGTACTCTGCTTCAAGCATGACCACCCCCTATCAGGTCACTTTGATTGGAACAAGACACTCGAGTTACTCTGACATGACTATACTTGGCCTGGTGTTTGCACCTTCGTTAAGGATTATGTCAACTTGCACTTTGTGTGTGCATGCTAAAGTCCCTAGGCATAAACCTTATGGTCTGCTCAAGCAATTCTCCATTCCCAAACAACCTTGGAATTCCATCTTGATGGATTTCATAGAACATCTTCCAAAGTCTGATGGTTACTCTGCCATCTTAGTCATTGTAGACCACCTCTCAAAGTAAGGAATATTCATTCTGACTCACAATACTATCTCTGCTCCTGAGCTAGCAAAGATCTTCATCTCCCAGGTCTTCTCCAAGCATGGAGTCCCTAGTCATGTCACCTCTGACAGAGGTTCAGAATTTGTCTCCCACTTCTTCCGCTCCCTAGGTAAAGCTCTAGGAATGACTCTCCACTTCACCTCTGGTTACCACCCTGAAGATGATGGTCAGACTGAGTGGACTAATCAGACCCTCAAACAATATCTTCAAATCTACTGCAACTACCAACAGGATAACTGGGCTGACCTCTTACCCATGGCTGAGTTTGCTTTCAACAATGCTCCTAGTGTGACTACAGGAATTTCTCCTTCCTTCGCCAACAAGGGTTATCATCTGTCATTATCAGTCAATTCCGACGCTTCCCTTACCTCCGCTAGGGCACAAGAGTATACCTCTGACCTACAGCAGCTTCACGAATTCCTCCGCTCCAAAATGGCTCTTGCCCAAGAGCACTATCAAGGACCTGCCAATGCAAAGCGCATTCCTCTGTCAGATTTCAAGGTTGGTGATGAAGCCTATGTCAAAGCCAAGTTCTTCCACACCATGAGACCTTCCCTGAAGCTCTCCAACAAGAACCTTGGTCCTTTCAAAGTCATCGCCCGACCTGGCTCCCACTCTGTCACACTCCACCTCCCAGATTCAATAAAGTTTGTCCATCCTGTCTTCCATGTCTCACAGCTTGAGCTCACCACCCTGAACATTATTCTGCATTGAACTCAAACTCTGCCTCCTCCAATCAAGATCGATGGAGAAGTTGAGTACAAAGTCTCAGAGATCCTCAACTCAAAGACTGACAGGCAATAATGACATTGCCAATTATTATACTTAGTCCACTAGGCTGGCTATGAAGGAACTGACAAGGAAACCTCATGGTTACTAGCTATGGAACTGGATCATGCCTCAGAACTTGTACAGGATTTCCATGTGAAATACCCCGATAAGCCTGGTCCTTATTCTGCCCCCAAATCTGCCTAGTTTCTGATCACACTTATTCCACTCGAAGATGAAGAGTTATATACAAAACCATATTTACAAAAACTACGAAAACATCTACACTAATTCTTTCACTTCTTCTCCACCTTCCTCCGACCCGTCGCTTTCATCCTCTGTCTCCTCCTTGTTCTCTTCCACCCTGACTTCTTTCATTGTCATGTCCCATGATGATCCCTCTACAAACTCTGCTCTTTTCTTGCTCTCCTTTTCTCTCTGCCTCTCCTTCTCCTTCTCTTTTTCCTTCTCCTTTTCCTTCTGTCTCTTTCTCTCCTCTTCCACCTCCTTTTCTCTCTCTGCCTGCTTCTGCTTTATCTCCTCCCTCTTTTCTTTCACCCACTTGTCGGATCCTATCTCCCACTGCTCTGCATCCATCACCCTGACTGAATGGACCCAGTGTCAGACCATCCTGTGGATGTCTGCCTGGATCTCCACCATCTTCTCCTCCACCTCTGTCCTCCTCTTCTCCACCTTGAACCTCCACTCCTCTAGATGGAGCCACTTCTCCACCACCTCCCAAACCTTCTTCGACTCTTCTCCCCACTGCGAGATCACCTTGGTCAGCATCCCAAAAGCATCCCTCTCATCTTCGTCCTCGCTGTCATAGTTCATCTCGATGTCTTCTTTGTCTTCGTCCATCTCTGCTGACGCCCTCGCCCATTTCTTGCCCTTGTTCCGATTCTCCTCCACCACGCTCTGCCCCTGCTTCTGGCCTGTTGCCACTGTCATCTTGGACAGAGTCCACAAGCAAGTCTTCTGTGCCAGCTGACATGGTTGACATGCCCATGCCCTCTGCTTGTCGCTTGGTCGACACTCCACTGCCTTTCCCATTCCCTGGCATTGAGTGCACGGCGTCCGTGCTTCTACCCTGCTCCCCTGTGCCACCATGACCTCCTCCACTCGTTTCTTAGCAGCCTCTGCCTGTTGCACCACCTCCACCACTCGTTGATGCTGCTCTTCCATGCGCTTCTTCTGTTCTTTCTCTGCACATTTCTTCCACTCCTCCTCCAGATGGTGGGCCTAATACCATTATCAGTAATCATTCATGCAGCAATCACTAAGGGACTCACCTCTTTCTCATGCTTCTTCTGTGCTTTGGCCTCCTCTGCCTTTCTCTTCTGCTCTGCCTTGCATCACTGCTGCTCACCCTTCTTGGCTGCTGCAGTTGCAACATCATCATCAGAGTCAGTGAGCAATTCTTCCTTGGGCACGTTCTTCCAGTTGCAGTTGTTGGACATGATGTTGATCGAAGATGATGATGGTTCGAAGTTAAGTTGTAAAACATGCTTCTTCTGCCTTTTATATTTTACCGGACTACTGTGGATATCACAAACTCCGCTCTACCACACGTCTTATCTTTTAGGGTCTTATTGGGCCGTCAAGGGTTCTGGCCCTAAAGGGGGGATACTGTCATGGGCATGACAATCCCGATGTTATTCCGCCTTTATTCCGACATATTACTCCACTCTTTTACCTTTTCGTTGCTTAAGTTTGTTGAAGATGTCGCTATTCAGTTGAATAAAAGTGTGCTCTACTGGGTTTGAACCAATGACCTCTGTCATGTGTCAACCATTAAGCCACTGGAACGGTTAGTAATTCTGATCACATGATTGATGACTCAGATTACACAATTCTGGTGAAATATCGCATCATCATGATGTCATATCACACCATAATCGTGTCATAGATAACCAGGAATACTATCCAACAGGATATGATCCAGTTATCATGACTATTATATCCACCAATTGAATTAGAACTATATGTCATGGTGAAACCGTTCTATTATTACTATCATCCAATAGCGACTCTGAAACCTATCTGACCTATCATATAGCGGGTTCTTATCTGTTGATATAGTTCGAACTCCGCTTTAACCTTATTATCATAGAGTATAAGTACTGGGCATGTATCCCGTCTTTCCTCTAACGAAGTTCTTTCATCTCTTCCACTATCTGTTGAGCCCTAGCTCCAGAAAGTATTTACCAATCTATCAACTTGATTATTGACTCTATTCTCACAAGTGAGTATCTCCCACCTGTACTCAACCTCTGCTTCCATTGGAGTGTCCTTCTGCTTTGCTGCTCTACGTCTCCAAGCTTCGTTCCACTTCAATATCCACAAGCCTGTATGTGTAGTAAAATTCGAAGTTGTTCAAATATGAAATTATATACGATTTACCACAAGACTAGCACCTGGGGCAAGAGTAGGTTGTATGATACACTAGTGCTGTTTGCAAGTGTACTCACCAAGCTCTTTAGGCGAGTCAAGTCATCCTGATAACTGAGAGGAAGTTAAATTCCAGGTAGTACAGACACATACACCATACCGAATGAAATAAATGTATCTGATTGAATGTCAAAATGCATTCGTTCGATGGCTGAAATGCAGAGCGCATGTTTGGGCACACGTCATGCCGTAATATGCGGTCGAGATGACGTCGGAAAAATACAATGCTCCACATACTGGTCCCAGCGGAACCCCAACGGACGACATGGTTCTCGGACGGCGAAAACACGAAAACCCAATGATTGTTTGAACTTAAGATAAGTCCAGGTTGCTGTACACTCGCTGCCATTTATGTACTATGCGGGGTGCCTGCGAGGTATATGTATCAACAAAAGCTGCGCAATCAGTGATGCTCACGACCAGAAAACTGTGGCTATATTGATCCCCTTGACCGGGGCGCTCGAAATAAACAGTAGCGCATCAGTATACGAGTAAAGTCGTGCGTCCCGAATGCGATTCACTAAATGACAAGAGGTCAGGAGCTGGACGGGGTAATGCTAATAAAAGAAGAGTTAACGTTAATGCTGCTGTCAGGCGCCCGCAACTTTAACAAAGAGATCTATGCGACGGAAATATCCCCTTTCCCTTGGGAGAACGTAATCCGTTTTTATACTGTGGAGTGGACACACAGCACGATGATTGCGGGGGACGAATTGGGAGAGTTGGATTATTATTATCTTTTTTCGGACTCCACCCGATCTTTCAAGTTTCTAATTCTTGAATCTTCAATATGGCTATAGAATATTTATTTTAAATAGGAACTACCACGTCCGCACATCTAACCAGCTTCGTCAAGTCAGAAGCGTTTTAACGGCGCTTATTTTACGCATAAAACTCCAGTAAGGTGCGTGTCTTCCCCGAGTTCCTTATGTCTAAGAATTAATCAAGACATCGCGTTACTCTCCCCCTGAATTGTCGTTTTCAATTACTCCAGAAAACGTCATGATAGCGTTCATATCTTACCAGAACTCAGCCTAGACTCTAGGTCACACCGAGTCTTCTTACACACCAACTCGATCTGCCACCACCTCTGCATATCGTGTACTAATGGGGTTTAAAATTCGTAGAAGAATTTGCTAGAATATTCCGAAATGGTGTGTGATGTCTTTTTTTTTTTCAGATAGTGGAGTTGGCATTTAAATACTAAGTTCAACTTTCCGCCCGCATCTTTCTCCCTTTCCCCCTACTCTCACTCCAGAAACTCGCCGCTCTTTTACTTTCCTTCTTTCTTATTGATATCACTCTCTCAGTATGGTCCCATCCAACAAGAATGTATCGGCGGTCAAAGATTTCCGCGCACGCGCTGGCAATGCGCCTCGAAGGCGTCTCGCCAACCTTGGCACAGAGAGCCCGAGGACGGTGGGCGTTCGGAAGGCCGTCTCAGTCGTATGCGTTCTCAATTTTTCGTCAGGCCGTCTAACGAACCCGCCACGTCGTAGCAGCGTCCCCGTTATCTGTCCATAGGAGAGTCCCCCAACAAAGCTGTTCGCAACGCCGACCTTCTCAAGATCAAGCTAATGGACATTGATAGTGAGATCGGGTCAGCGAGGTTCAAGTCCAACATTGAACCCGCCAAGCGACCTGGTGATTCGTCATCTCTTGCCGATTCTGTCCGCGTTCCTTTGGACGACGAGGGGGTGTGGTCGAGGATCTGGCCCCCCGCATTGTTGAAGCAGCTCAGCGTTGGACTGAGATTGAAGGGATATATCTTCTAAGTCGTACAGACGAGCACAAGGCGATTGATCAGGCGAGTCGTGATGTCTACGCGGCTCTTATCGCTGAATTTGCCTCTCCCTTTCCCTCTCCCTCTGTTTTCTCGCCCTCCGCTGTTCAACTGTCCGCCGGTCTGGCCAGAATTCCTTTGTTTCACCCGGTGCTTAATCCTTCTACAAATTCTATGAAACCAGCTGAATCCCTGTTTTTCCGAAAGAGGAATGGACAGACGAAATTGAGGCACGCGTACAAGCCGTCATTGATCACATTCTCGACGAGTCAAGGGCGCAGTTGGCCGTCCCGTTCCCCCGGTTCTCCCTTTGGGACGAGGACAAGTTCGAAATTCAGGACACTATGCCGTATTCCCCGAGTGGCTTGGAAGAGCTCACCACCCACGTGCCAACGCGTCTCGCAAGAATCCCCGAGAGCCAGAAGACGATCAAGTGTTCGCCACACTCAATTCGGACACATCCACGCGAACGATTTGGTTTCAATTCACGGAGAAACCTGTCCTGCGGAGTCGGTAAGCCAGGACGACGACAGGCGGATGGATGAGGCCGAAACGCGCATGTAAACACTACCATCGATGGCTCATTGACGGACGTAAAGAGGCGACTGGCTGTTCCTTGCCTTCGATTCTCCCTTTCGGACGAGAACGCCAGCGAAATCAAAGATACTTTACTCTATCCTTTGAGTGTCTGGGAAGAGTCGACGGACCTTACAAGACTTCTTGATGAGTTGGAAAGCGACGTCGAACAAGTTCTCGCTGCGACATGCGATACCGACTCTCTGGAATTTGCTCCCGCGGAGTCTGGAGCTCGATTTTGCAGCGATGTAGGATATTCTGACTCGACGGTGTTATTTTTTGGTCCTCTTTCAACTTACTGACTTGTATTCCAAGGCATCTTGTACCTTGCCTTTATCCGTCGGCTCTGCCTCGATCCCGGCTTTTGACTCTTATACGAATGCCAAAGAATCCAGCGACGCGGCCTGGGCCGTAACACTCCATGTTTTGAAGACCATACCTGCGAACGACGACCAGACAATGTCGAATACGATCAACATGGTTCGATCTTACTCAAAATCTGGCACTGCCTGCACATCATGTTTGTCACGGCAGTCTTTTTCTCCCCTTACGAGGATGAGCACCAACCACTCGCAGTTCTAGAGACTATTCGGTTCTGTACCCGAGACAGATGCGATCACGTCGAAGAGTCAAACAACGCGGACAGTTTCGAAGTCGTCTCCCCACTTACTGGTTTGGACTCCAAGACATTTTGTGCCAGGTCTCCATCGGTCAACACCATCGGTTGCGTATTTCGATTCTTCTACGAACGCCACAGAAACCAGCGATACGGTCTGGGGTGCGACCCCACCCAGTTTGAAGATCATGCCTGCGAACGACGATCAGACAATGTCGAATACTATCAACATGAGTCGAAAACATCTTGCTTGAAGTTTGGAACTGCCTACCCATATTTTTCGCCATGACAGTCTCCTACTGCCCTCATGAAGACGAGCATCGACGACGCGGTTCCAAAGACCGTTCGGTTCTCTACCCGTGACAGGTGTGACCACGTCGAGAAGTCGAACGACGCAGACAGAGGCGACACGTTGTGGGGTAGACGATCCCTGCCACTACTGTCGTAGTTCCCATACAGTCGTCGAGTTCATCACGGGGTCCTCAATGGTCATAGGTACCGACGGGCTCGGTCAAGACTAAAGTTGCGATGCGTATGGGACGAAATGGTCAAGTGCGAGGCTCATTTCATTATTTCTTCTTTTGAATTCTTTTTGGTTTGCACTTTTTTCCATTCCTATCATTTGATCTGTTGATCACCATCGGTTTTCGACGATTACGTTCAAACTCGAAGGCGCGACTTGCCTCGGTGCAACTTTTACATTATATCTAGATTTGTTATTCTTTTGTCCCACCCGTTTACTTTATTGACTTTTCTCCGCAATCACGACGGACACTGAAACTCGAAGATGCGACACGCCTCGGTCGATCGGGCGGGTCCAATTCCTGGATTCATGAAGGCTCTCCCCTATCTCCGATGTCTCCGAGCATTAACCGAGAATTGATTCAGTCTATCTTCCAATCTCTCGCCCATTGCGGACCTCGCAACACATGAATCATCGAACAGAACAACGGGAAATCGCTACGCTACTTGTTACTTTTTTCTCGATCGCCTGCACATACCTTTTCCTCTTGCTCTCCCAGTTGAGGGCGCGGAGAAAGAGTCGTGGGCGGTGGTGGCAACGTGGTGTTCTTGCCTGGGCCTGGTTCGATCGATTATTCATGTTTTACGGTTGCGAATCACCTGTTCTACGATGATGGAGACTCGGCTCGCGCTTTATGCAGCATGCATCGACGGTGCATCCTTGTAGAAGAAGCTGGTCGCAATGTGGGATGATCTTTACGAGGTATTTGGACTATATACATTTCTATCTGTACTTTTTTTTTTGCGCCTAGCTGGTATAACTTTTCTATTTGTAGCTTCTATTTCTCCTTGAGAGTCGTCGATGTGTAGAGCCCTTGTGTAGATTTTATTGATGGCGTTTCTGTTTTCGCCGTCTCGTTCTTTAGCCTCTCGAGACATCCTGAGGCGATGCACTATCGCTTTTCTCGGCGACATGCATTGGGTCATCGACAAGATGGATCCACACACGTTTGAATACCAGACTGAAGCCTTGCAAGAAAGAATTCTCAACGTCTGATTATATGACTACACCAGGTCCATGTCGATCCCGTACCATCATCGATAGGTTTTCAGTATTTCGGCCGTTGTACCATCAATTTCTCGCCTTTTTTACACAGATGGGTGTGTGGGGTAGCTCTGAGCAGAATTTCTTATCTTTCCAATTTGTCTGCCGACCCTCGGCACGATGCCGGCGGAAGAGGTGGTGTCGGGTAAGGTAGTGACAAGCACTATCGCAGTGTCACAACTCGCGGGTTTGAATTTAGCATCACAACGATGCTACCAAGATAATATGCGTTAAAATGATTCGGAATAAAGGTAGCGGGTAACTTTGTGAACTATATACTTGTGTATTAAACTAAATGAACGGAGTGATGTAGGCTGATTTTGTCTCATCCAGCACACAGGAAATAAATCAGAAGTAGGCGGAAGCTCGAGGATGATCTTTTGTTATTCATCCATGTGTCTCGGGCTTTAGCGATTCAATCTGATCTCGTAGTCACAGAAATGTGTTGCAGTAGCATTCATTCATCCATGAGTAGCAGACCTTTTGCTCCATTAACTGTCATTTTACTTTTGCCCACGTATAAGTCCATTGTTGAAGCAAACACCAGAATTTTTTATATATTTTTATATGTGATGTGTAAGGTGGAACAAGCCAATCAATGGTTTGTCATATCTCCCCCAATGATAGTAATGATCACCCATCCACGGACCCACAGCCAAGGTGCGTATTCACAATGCCATTCGGCCGATACGTCAGAAAAAACCTCGTGATGAGTGATGCAAGCAATCGAATGTGCGTGGGGCTGTATACACCACCCCGCCACGTATCGAGCCGGGCTCCGCCTGCTTGTGTCCATCCTTCCACGGAAATAGGCAGCAGTATTGCTTACGAATGTGATTCCGTCATTTTTGGGGCGGTGACGTCTGCAGGGTTTCGGAAACTCCCAGGAAGTGCAGGTGCTTATACATCTTGCCCCCTACAGCTAAACCTAATCCCAAGGGCCGGTTTGGATCGCAGCGGAGATTGTAGACATTATCATCGTTCGTTCGTTCGTTGTTCCGGACGACCAACTCATCCTCGAGGACGAGCTGGTAAATTTGAGTCGATTCTGGGATAGGATTCCATCAGAATACGATGAATAGGCTCTGGGCCACTAGCACTGTGACCAAACGCCTGGCACATAGTATGACATCTCATGATAAGTAGCGCGATATTGGTGTGTACGGCTCGGTGATTGCGGGAAGCATCTTGAGGCGTGGAGTCTCATCTATTTTTTTTGAAAGCGACTCGGAGTCGTTGGGCAGTCTTCAACCCTTTTTGTAGACTTGTCGAGTCGCGTTTATTTTGCTTCCGCTACACCCAAATAAATTTTGTACGCCAGGCTCGTAACGCGCAGCAGCACCAAAACAAGACAAACCAAAACTCGCCATGTCCTCGCATCCGCTCTCTCCACGCACTTACGTTCATGTTCTCCCCGTTCTCGACGCTCTAGCACTATCGTCACGCATCACGCATCGCCATCACCATCAACCCAACGCTCATAAATGACCCGCCACGCGTCCATCGACTTTCCCTCTCCGCGCGGCATCCACGTTCCCGACTACGCTAGCACTTTTACCTCGGACAGCGATCCCTACCGTCGCCCGAACCGAAGCACAAACAGAAACCGCTACGCCCGCACCACGCAGACCCCGCGCATCCGCGACGTTGCATGGATCGGGTCCCCCGCCGACTCGGCGCACCACGTCGCCGTCCCCCCGCAAACGCCCGTTCGACCACAAACCCCCGGGTATCCACGCATGACCGGGCAGACGCCCTATCGCCCGCCTTCGCCGCAGCCTTCGTACAGAGCGCAGACGCCCCAGGGCCGATATCGACCCCAGACCCCTCAGTCCCATCAATCCCGATATCAACCGCCGCACACGCCCCGCTCGCCGTGGCGTCCTCCCCCGAGCCCGACGCCCACCGTCGGCGAACACATGGCCGTCGACGACGAGGCGCTCGTCGAGCCTGACATACTAGACCCGTATGCGTATGCGTACCACCCGCCTGCGAGGCAGGGGAGCATCATCAAGTCGCTCTGGCGCGGGATCAAGAAGCTGGGACGCGGTGGGAGGGGCGTGGTGAGGATGCCGAGTCCGGGGCCGGCGATGCCCGTGCCTGGAATGCCCATGTCGGGGGGGATGTCTCCAGGGATGGGGGGGATGCCGTGGGTGCCACCCGTGTATGACGAGGCAGACGAGGAAGTCGAGGTGGAGGTGCCCGCGAGCAGCGATGAGAGCCGGGTAAGGACACAATCGCAATCGCAGCACTCGTCGCAGGCGCAGACGCATTCGCGCTCGCAGTCCCGGTGCGGGCCGACCCCGCCAGAGACAGACCCGGATCCGCAGACAGGCAGCGCGTCGACGAGCTCGCCGTATGCACGGCCGCGCTTGGTCGTGCAGGGCACGCCTGCCGTGAGACCTGGCTCGTTGCGCGCTGCGTCGCCTGTACCGTCGACTGTTGGCGTCGCGGCGCCCGTGCCTGTGCACCTTCCGTCCCCGGTCCCGGCGATCCCGATTACGGTCGTGTCTCCGTCTGTCCCGCCCTCGCCGGTCCCCGACGCGCTGCGCCCTGGTGCGCCTGCGGTGGGCGTACCGCGTCACCCAGCGCTGGCTGTCGTAGACGCCGCTGTAGACGACGGCTCGCAGACGCTCCACGAGCCCGTCCCGCCTACGACCGCTATCGTCGCCAAACCGGCCGAGCTTGCACTCGCTTCCCTCCCCTCGCCGACGTCTCCCAAAGGCACGCTCGGAGCAACGATCGCCCGCCTGAAGCGGTTCGTCGCAGGCGTCGACGGTCTGCCGTGGATGGAGGACCAGATAGCGGATGCGTACGTGCCCGAGGAGACGGCGAGGAGCCAGTTGAGGGCGCGCTTGAGGAGGGGGTCGGAGCCGGGGTGGTACCAACCGCGCGTGAACGCGGGGAAGAAAGAGATGTGGGCCGAATGGGATATGTGGGCGAAACAGGCTGCGGAGGGGTATTGGGCCCCCGGAGTTGGGGTGGGTGGGTTTACTGTTGCAGGACCGGGATCAGGACCAGGACCGGGGCTAGGACCAGGACAAGGACCAGGAGTGGGAGGGGGATGGATGGCTGGGACGCCTGGAGTTCAAGGATGGGGGCCGGTGTATCCGGGGGGATATGTATCTGGGCCGGTGATTCCTGGGGTATATCCGTCTGGATATCCACCACCGGGTTTGTTGATGCATTCGTAGATAGGGATAATATCACGTGACATGATGAATATGTTTCCCACGGATGCAGCCACCTTTGTGGATGGTGCTTGGTCGACCCAATTTCGTCCCTCGACAGCTCAAGACGACGACAAGATGGTGAGTGTGGTGTTTCTTTCTGGGTGTTTGGACAGGGGAATGTCGTGGTTGGGCGTAGACCATGTTAATGGCGTCGATGATGGGTGGATGGTGTAGATGGATATTGGATGACCGACGCTGACCATCTCTCTTTTTTTTTTCAGACAAAAGGTATGTCTCGTTCTCGTTTCGTCGACGATGTTGGTTTACGTGGCTCTGGATGACTAGGTACTTCGTCCTTTGGGTACGTCCCTGTCCTCGTCTGCCGAACATGACGCTGACTTTGCTGTAGAAAGCGCCACACCAAAACACACACGCTCTGCCGGCGTTGCGGCAACCGTGCGTTCCACAGACAACACAAGAGTAAGGTCTTGATCTCTTTTTTTTTCGGCTTGGTGTGTTCATGCGCGCG
The DNA here is from genome assembly GCA_038090335.1 of Solioccasus polychromus. Classification (NCBI taxonomy): domain Eukaryota; kingdom Fungi; phylum Basidiomycota; class Agaricomycetes; order Boletales; family Boletaceae; genus Solioccasus; species Solioccasus polychromus. The sequence continues at coordinate 29,830 of JBBPMM010000217.1, read as the reverse complement.
TAGCCTGCGCCCAGTGCGGATACCCCTCTGCCAAGCTCCGCTCGTACGAGTGGGGTGTCAAGGCCAAGCGCCGAAAGACGACTGGGTCGGGTCGGATGCGGTACCTCAAGGACGTATCGAGGCGATTCAAGAATGGATTCAGGTAACGGTCGATTAGCGTGGGTGCTCGCGTGTGCTGACGGGCTTGGACAGAGAGAACACGATCGCCAAGAAGCGCGTTCGGGCGACGACGACCGAGGCATGAGCCCCCGAGTTGCGAATCGACCATGCCCCTCGAAAAGCACTGTATTATCGATGATACATGGGATAAGATACGTATAAATATATAAAAGTCCTCCCGATTCGATCATGCGTCCTCGCCTTGCAATTTGTGGATGCGCAAGTGTTGATTGAGATTATCGCGTCGACTGAATGCGCGAGTGCAGTTGTCGTATGTGCAAGTCCATGCTTTATTTCATTTTTTCATGCAAAGATTAGAGTGAGTCCCGTCAGAGAGAGACTAGACGCACGTTTTTCGTCGGTATGGATGGAGCGAATGTGGCGTTTGAGATGCTCGCCCCTGACAAAGCACTTGCCGCACCCGTCAGCGTGGCAGGTATATGTTCTGACGCCCTTTTTCGTCTTGTCCCTACTGGCGGCGTAGATGGGCTCGCCGTTGGAGGTAGGGACTTTGCGCCCGCGGGACTTTTTGGTCAAATGGGGAATCGGGACGGGGACCTTGGACATGGAGCGGGATGCACGGCGGGTCGGGCGGGTGTGGTCGATGGGAGAAGAGAGGGAAGTGGGATCGACGCCCGAAGAGGGGCAAAAGTCGTCGTCCGAGTCCATGTCCTCGGAGGAGGGCGCGTAGGAGGAGGTGGGGGACACGGTCGGGGTGGGTGAGGGCTCGCAGGGATGGTGATAGTGCGGATGAGGAGGTGCAACGTCTGCAAGATGGACCGTCTGGACGCCAAACTCTGGAAAGACAGGATCGAGGGAGGGGTCGATGGACCAGTCGAGTACGGGGTCATACGTGGGCGTGTCCCACTGCTCACGCTCAGCGACGACGGCGAGCTGGCTACGAAACATCCTGTCGATGTCTGCCATGGTAAATACGGGCGAAGAGAAAAGAAAGTCGAGCGAGTCATTTGGGATGAATTCATTTCTGTCGCTCGTTCTAGAATTTAATTCAGTCTGATGTCATTAGGGGCCTTTCCATTTCTGGTATATACATTCGGAGTGAGAAGATTTTTTTTTCTTTCACGTGAAATTTCGTGGCTATCATGTCCGTCGACGTAGACGACGAAAACGTGCAGATCGCCGTGTGCGCTCTCGGCGAGATGAAGGACCAGGACTTCGTGTCCAGAGTCGCCAGCATTCCCCTCGTGGGCTCTGCCTTGCGCGCCTACGAGCACGGCAAGGCCTCTTCGCGCGTCGTCAAAGTTTGTCGTCGTCTCGTTTCGCTTATCGGCCATGCTCACCTCCTCGCAGTACGGTGCAGAGATGATGGAGTCGTCCGTCAAGAATATATCCAGACCCGTCATCGATCGATTGCCCGTCGACGTGAACCAGCTCGACGAGTTTGCGTGCAGGCAGCTCGATAAAGTACGTCCTTGCTCGGATCTCTTGCGCAGACGTTTTCATCTCGTTTCGTCCCAGCTCGAACGTTATCGTAGGGCGTCGTCCACCTCCGACGACAGGATGCAGATCGACGACGAGCCTCGTAAGCAATCTCGCCAGATTTGCCTTCATTGCTGACTCACACGTGCATTAGCGCCTGAGAGCCGTACGCCGACGCCACCCAATGGCGATCGTCAGGTCGTGCCTCGCAGTCGATGGCAGACCGTCCTCCTCGAAGCGGGCGGCATCGGTGCAGCCTTGAGCGAAGAAAGCATGCGTCGTCTCAAGTATTGTCTCCAGTGGCTCCAAGTCCGTTCCATTTTATCCCCCACTTCGCCTCTGAACTATGGCTCATCACTGCGATCAGTACGCCACGGCCCACATCGACGCACAGATCCTCGTCCTACGGGGCTTCATCGACTCGCTCCAGTCCTACGTCGTCGACGCCGCCTCCGACGCCTACATCTCCCCGACACATATGCGCACGCTCCATGACGCCCGCCACGACGTCGTCAACACCATCCGCCAAGTCGTCGACGTCGTGAGTAAATACGCCGGTGGTGCCCTCCCCGAGCCTGCACGCACGCGGGTACGGGGGTTCATTCTGCACTTGCCGCAGCGTTGGGCGAGCGCTGCCAACGTTGGCGTGGGGGGTGTCCCGGAGGGGCCGGGAGCGAGCTCAGTCGCGGGCGCGTCAACGGGCGTGAGCCGACGCGTGCCTGGGCGGCGGAGGGACAAGGAACGGAACGCTGGTGGCCCAGATCGGAGCTTGTCTGGGACCCCCGCCTCCTCACGTGCGTCGTCGCCGTTGGCGTCGTCGAGAGCGGGCATGGGCATGGGTACAGTGCGACCGACGGCAAGCGCTGCGACGAGAGCTGCACAGCATATATTGACATTGGCGACGGAGAGTTTGGATATGATGCGTGGGGTGACGGGGGTCGTGAAGGAGAGCTTGGACCGTGCGGACGCGTGCGTCTTTTTTCTCTTTTCGCGTTGGACAGGGGCTGACGAGGGATGACTTAGGTGGGTTGAACGATTGCGCGTGATTGGCGTACAACGCAGCGCGTCCGAGGATTCGGATTCAAACTCGAACTCGGCGCTCCCGCCTCCGCCTGGTCTGTCTTCGACACCGTCGACGCCGGCACAGAGCGGATCTGTGCCATCAACACCCACGGATTCGGGAACGGGGATACGGTTTGGGGAGGTGTCTGCGAGGGCATCGTTGAGCGAGCTCAGTCTGGACGGGGTGGAGACGCCGAGGCGAAAAAAGGTCGAGGACGGATGACGTGTACTTGTAAAGAATGGAGATGGGGCTTTTGGATTTGGATTTCTCCATGTATTTGTTCTCGCGATGGTCCCTCGAGTCCATGTTTTGTTCGTCTATCTATCTATCTATCTAGCGTGTTTTATGCGCGCAAGTTGTATGCTTTTGCCGGGATGTGACCTTTGATCGTTGGGTCAGTCTGTTTTTCGGGAACAGCGCACTCTTTGAATCATAATACGATAATCTTCCGTAACCGAGCGCTATATTCTTAGTCGAAAAAGAGCCATCTTGGATTGATCCTCTCGTCTTTCAAAGCACGGCCGAGATACCAGTACACAGACTCTCTCACATCGTCTCTTCAAGTAGGGAGGATCTATAAAGTTCAGCATGCGCAAACAGCGGTCGTAAAAGATAACCTTACTCTTCGCCCCTCAGTTAGTATACCACAAACTAGTACGTCCGTGTCCCACCTCGATTCGATGTTGCGAGTGGTTCTCGGGTTTCAGTCTCAGGCTTGCCTCCGACTGCTAAGTACTGACACGGTCGTCTTTACTTCTTCGTGAATGGATGCTAGACGTCCGACGACTTCGAGGTCCAGGAATCTGTATCGCTCGGATGCCGTCCTTGAAGGAATCAAAACAGCTCGAGAGCACGATTCAAGAAAAGAAAGATCGTCTGAGAAAGAGACCAATAGGTATCAGACAATACAGCATACGCAACGACGATGGCGACGATGAGACGAAATAAACCCGAGAAAACGAAACAAGTTGTTTTTTCTTTAGGTGACGAGCGGCTACGCATTTGCCTGTCCATACATGCCATCTCGGATCCCGTAGCAAAGTTTACCATCTGTAAAGTCCGGATTGGTCACGTTGGGCTGGGTTGGGCCGGATTGATTCGACCACCTACAAATAAATCAACGAGCGGCACCGTGGCAGGTCTCCAAAACACCCCTTGGCGCAACCCGACATGAAGGCACTCGACCGCACAATCATAGCCGGGCTGATCTGCGCCCCCCCAAAAAAATTGCCCGACAGGCAACGCTTTTGTCAGCCGAACGTTCCAGTCCCCTCCTATATATATATACATATATATATATATATATTGATCGAGCAGCACGACCCGCTCGAGCGGTCGAGCCCAGCCCAGGCTCAGATGATGTCCACGATCGTCGGCCAAATCCTATCTACGATGAGCCCTTCATCATCAATAGAGATAGGACGAGACCGCTCACCCAAGCAGCCCGACCGACCAACCCACTACAGCCCACACGAACGGTATCCACGTCGACACGTAAAACCCGCCCGCGGTATAGACGCCCCAGATCACGCCCGCCAGCACCGCTGCGCCCGCCACTGCGCTCAACACGCCTGCACAGAGAAAGAGGACAAAGACGAGGAGGGCAAACGTGATGCGGGAACGCAGGGCGTTGTGGCGCGTCGGGAACGGCGCAGGTCCTTGTGCGTGGGATGACGGACGAGAGGGTGGCTGTGATGACGATTGGGTTTGTGACTGCGATCTTGCGTGTCGCGTTTGGGCGTGGGTTTGCGATCCCGAGCCCGACCGTGCGTGCTGGGGCTGCGATTGCGACTGCGATTGCGATCGCGCGTGTGTGGCCGTCCCTGACAGCATAATTGCCACCTCTCCGTCGTTCCTTCCCGGTGGACACACGAGGTTAAAAAACATGTAGAGACCGGCGACGAGATTGAATGGTAGATTGAAGATGAGCGCCCAATAGAGTATGAAGCGAAACAGTTCTGCAGGTCACAATGTGGTTGGCACCAACGTACCCTGGATAGCGTCGAAAAGACGTACCGTCGAGATTGGAGATGTAGTAGCCACCTGGTCGAATGGGCGGGCCGAAAAACCCGACCTCTATCGTGGGATCATAGAGCGAGGGCCAGGATATGTTGTCAAAGTGGGCCATGAACAAAGGGTAGCTTTCCCATTATGGTACTATATGAGTGCTGTGTTTGTACATGTTGCGACAGTCGGCGTGCCCAAACCAGAGACGACTCGGACTGGTATGGCAGGACGAGAATGCCAAACTCCTTTCTAGCTGTCCTATTAATATTCATGGTAAACAACTTGTTTGCGTGAGTGCGACATTTCTACGAGTGTTTCCTAGTATTTTGTTCAAGTTCAAAGCGGGGTTGATTTATGGACTCTCCAGGATGCATTACTATTCGCATGTTTGACGAACATGTCACAACCTCGAATGCGATAATAATGAAACGGAACGAACGTGTAGGAGAATAAATAGCCGTGACTGCGAAGCTATCGATCCTCTAAACCGGGTCCGGGTGGGATACGTCCAAAGGAGTTACCGCCCCGATCGATTTCCAGATCTGCGACGATTCCGCGAGAGTGGTGTCGTTAAAAAACCGGATATTCCGGCCATTTTATCGTCAGATCCGTGGGATCGTCGTCCTCTATCCTCATGTATACCCTGACATTCAGGTTGGCTAGGAATGTGTTGCAATAAAGCGGGCAAAGAAGGGTGAAAAATATGTGCCAGATAAGATTCGACGAGAACACAACGATCTACGACACTGTTATTTCGTTCGAACTTGAAAAATATGGTGATAGACGCACAAATATTGCAGCAAACAGTGCGAATACGGCCGTACAGGCACCGCTGATGATTGCGAGTATTGCAAGATGACGTAGCAGTTTCAAAGTTCTTTCGGATGTATGTGAGTCGCATTTGCGTGATGAAAGCTTGGTAACTCGCCTTTTGAATCCTACCATGCGCCGACTACGTGTAAGCAAGAATACCATCGAAATAGCTATCACTACGTCGACGCCGGCCGCGACAGAGCAGTAGGAGATAGAAGTGTCCTGTCAAGAGGATTTGTCAACTTATCTTGTTTTTCCAAAGGCTGCAGACGAGGCTACCCTATAGAAGGTTTCGCCAAACATGGCTATTCCAGTTGCATGAATGCTGGAGTAAATATAGGATATGTATAAGCAAATTGTGGTCCGCACAAAGAAATCTAATACTCGCCCGCTTGAAGTAATATACAATCCCTTTCTGAGATCAACTAGAACCATAGTTGTCAGCAGTGTTCTTCATAAATTAACATAAAAATAGTAGCTTACAGATAACAGGAACTGAGATGAAGAACATAGTTCACTATTAGCTGAACCTAGTCAAATTTCGTGGAGCCTCACCGAGCTGATAGAGTGCTAGGGGAACCTGCATTGTTAGTGAGGTTTAATTGAATAAGACGACGATCAATCGATCTGCGCTCCTTACCCATAAAACAGGGGCTATTACACGCTTTTCGCTGACTAAAACAATGTAAGTACGACAGAGAGAGCCAAAAGATAAAAACGCACATATATAGATCCGACGGATGAAAAAGCCTTGAGTAATTAATGACACTAGGATCTTAATTATGTCAGTTGTTCAGTTGCTCGTGTCTAGAAAAATATGATATATACATACCACAGGGAGAGATGCTACCTGAATTTTGCGGGTAAAACTTGTACAACCGCGAGACTCAAGGGCAGAACTTACGAAAGGGTCACTTTGATGAAATATCAGGAGCAAGGAAATAAGAATTCTGGGATCAATTACTAACGCAATAAAGCAAAGATATCCAGTCGCTGGGTTCTCCTGGCTAGCGAGAATATATTTATATGCTACGTGGGGCGCACATCTGAAACGAAATATTTTACGGACTCTGTATTGAGGTACTAACCTCCGCTTATAATTAAGGCTTGATGGGTTGTATCCAATAACCTGCGATGTAAACATTAATGTCAACAGAAATCTCCGCAAGAGAGGACATGCCACAAGATCACCACCTAAGAGTTAACCAAAGTGTCATGAGACGAAGAAGTCGCAAATTGGTTTTCTCACAAGGCTCTTCACGCGGAGAGAGTCATCTTGATAGCTAAGATTGGTGAGCATAGTGATTAGGAGCAAAAAATTACAACCGACCGAACGAAATAAATGAATCTAGTTGAGTGGATGCTTCCGCTCAGCGACTTCCCCGCGGTGTTAGGTGGAATACTTACGTTTGTGTACATGTAATACTGTATAAAGCGGAAGATATGACAGCAGAAAAGTACATTGCTCCAAAAAATGGGCCGAACGGGACGGGGGAGGTGACGGAGTTCTGCATAACCGCCTTCGCTGGTCTTCCTTTTATTTTCTTTGATCTTGAACGAGCTAGCATGGTGCGAAAAATCGTGTACTCCTTTATAGGACCACGAAATACTTGACGCATCACCGCGGCATGATACCACTGAGGCGCATCGGAACTTTTTTAACGATTGCATCGGGATATCACACGAAAATGTACGATGCATAATTACCACTGGCACTTCCATCATCATGCATCAAATCTCAGCGCCACCATCGCAGCCATAACCAATGTCAGTTTCCCCACAGTCCCCTACTTCGGATTCGGACCTTTGTATAAATTCTAGAACTGGAAAAAGAACATTCTTTCAGTGCCCGTAATACCATGACCATGACCGGTAGTCGCGCGGGGTCTAGGCCACAACTGATGCACCGATGAACATAACCTCTCCGTAAAGTATGTACCATATACGAAAATGCCTTTACGCCCATCTGACGCAATCGGTGTTAATGAATCATCAATAGAATCTGGATACGTGGTTAGCAAAGCAGGTCAAGCAAGTTCCCTGTTCAGGGAACCCGTTGTTATAATTGCGTAATTGCTTGACACCCAACAAAATCACCATCTCGGTCGTCTTCTGGATCATCAAGGAATTGGCCTCCCTGGTGCCAAGGGTCCACGCCCAGCAGCGTTCCCGTAGTAGGGAACTGTGTCCTTGACAGGGTGTCCACCCCGACTCCCTCCCCAGTGGCAATTTCCACTAGCCTGATCGGAGTGCTCCTCATATCCGTTGATGTGACTTCGCTACTCAGCTTCAGGCGTACTCTAACATCCAGGTTGGAGAAGAGAGTTGAGAGTGTTGCGGTGGAGTGGGCAAAGAAAAAAGACAAATGTTAGTAGAAAATCGGTGCGGCCGCATCATCATCTACCTTGCACTTAATGAAAACGAAGCAGCCCTCGATCTCTAACCAAGTAAAATGTGATTATCAACATGGTCAGGGATCCTAATGCAAGCAAGAACAATATTTGATTGAGCCGTCATATCTACAGGGTTCGATGTGTAAAGAACTTGCAGAACTGATGTTGATCTGCAGATTTTACAGTAAAAACTCGTAGGAAATAAAGGGTAGATACGATGTGGAGAACGTATGTAGAAGAGATACTTGAACTCGGTAACAAACCAGGGTACTTCTTACCTCGACGTCCTTAAAACAGACGGACATTCCATTATTAAGTAAACATCGTACTCGTTACCAAGTCAACGATGTCGTAGTCTCCTTCCAATCCACCGGACTTTGGTATCGACTGCGACGAATGGGGATAGTTTCATGGTTTGAGCCTACAATAGAACGTCCCAGTATAGGTGTTACACGTGGATAAACTACGTTATCTTCTCGATCAGTGGCGAACGCGACTCAAACTCCGGACGGTTTTTACACCCGCGCCAGACAGGTTCTAGCAAATAAAATAAGTAGGTGAATATATTACTATAGACACGGTCACAATACCCTGGATGCATGGTAACTAGAACACACGTCCCGCGTCAGCTTCAGCATAAATTATGAGACCCCGCTTGCAAGGTAACAACCTGGTTGCACAGGATTTACTCTTCGTTAATTATAAGGCTTGAAACCATATTTCAGAGGATTATCTATCCAAACCTTATAGGAATTTCTGAACAAACAACTCACAGAGCTACGGACAACTGCAGAAGTTGACCAAAGAGGTGGGGTGAATCGTTCCAGGACATCATCTTTTCGGCGATGTGTGAGCGTATTGAACTATTATTATTGTTATTGACGGGTCGCGTCGTGGATGATCTAGGATGCATTGCTTGTGGTCGATTGAAACATATGGTTGGGAGCAAGGTATGCGGCTCCCTAAACTTCTACACGCTTCTCCGTGGCACCTTCGACAGCATGTCTTCCCTATCCAAGTACCAGATTCGCATCGCTAGCTATCGTTCTCCTTCCTTGCGCGTGTTGCATACCAATAGGTGTTGATATTAATTTCTGAGGTCGAGTGCGTTGTGAATTTTCGCCGTTATCGAGCGTTGGGCCGCTAGTAGGAACCACGCGGAGACAGCTGCACGTCGGATTGCTCAGGGTTCATTTCAGTTATACAATTGCTTGGCTGTCTTCTTGACTTTGAAATGGAAGCGCTGGTTCGTCTGCATAGTTGAGCGGACGTGGGAACGCGGCTATTTCGATTCTCTCATGTAGAATCAGTACGCCGATTCTCTGCACATTGTGAATGGTGCGTATCGACGATTTCTCTGCCTATGTGTGGATGTTCTCGGTTCGATATCGTATACTCGACTCTGCCAGCGCCAGGCCATACAAATCAAAAAAACAGCTTGTTTCTTTCATCCCGCTGTGTATCTCTCGATCAGGATGCACTCCTTCATTGTTACCCTCTTTCTCGCTGTTTTTACCGTTACCGCAAATGCTACCCCGACTATTGGTTGTCGGTCATGTCGCAACTATACATTCCTGGGGATCACCATCCTCAATCCCTGCAATTTCAACTACATGATGTCCGAGATTCAACCCTCCTTGCTCGAGCTAAGTGCGTCCGCGCATCTTTGTACCTCGGTTCGTTGACGTGGATGCGATCTAGAGTATCTCACTTAGCCAGACAACGTCACAGGTCCTCTCGTTTAATAGCATGCTCGCCTCGTTGAGCGTGCCGGTGGCCAGCAATCCCTCGAATCCAGGCGCTTGCCGTCCAGGGCTATCATCGTGGCGACGGTGCCGAGCTGATGCTATATGTGCTTGCATCGACCATCCAACAAGATTTCGAAGTACGCTCTATAATTTTCCGTCGTTCCGACGTCTACTCGATCCGGCCAACTTGGTACTGGCGTTGTTTCAATTTTTTTTCTGTCTCTGGGTATTCCCTTAATACTCGGTGGCTTGATCGGGAGCGTCTCGGATATTGTCGCTTATCCTGAGTCTCCGCCGGCAGACTGCGTTGCGTAGTCGAATCACTTGAATGTCGCAGTAAAGCCTTTACCTCCAAGTCATGCCCTCAGAGAATGCTAACCGATAAATATCACGGATTGACACGGCTGCGTTGGTCGAGCGCGATCTTGGCCGATTTCCATGCAGGAATCTACCATGTAGTAAGTTGTGGGCGAATCATGAGGAATTAGACGCGCCTTGAATTTTGAATTGCGAAACAAGGAACAGATTACAGTCTCGAGTATCAAATTCACCGAGAACGTGAGTACTTTTTGGTGGTGTATGGTGGGTTAATTTCAGCAAGTTGGAGATGTACGTCAAGTGGCAAGTCTAAGATGGGTGAGATTATGTGTTCTAATGGGACAGATAGAGTGAGAATCGTGCTTGCGACATCACTAGTATCAGACCAGTGCCCCATAGCATCGGCGTGTGTACGAGTGCATCGGGATTAGATCGGAAGAAGGGTACGTGTTTCACAGGTCTGAATGGATTCACGAGGGTACGTGGCCTCCTCCCCTCATAAGCTAGGTCAGGTGAAGATTCGGATTTGATTTGGCGCGTGCGGAGATGAAGTGGAAAGGCGCTGGTCCGATCAGCGGACATGGCCGCAGACACGGGTGTCGGCGCTCCAGTCACAAGTAAACTTCAGAATAGCACATAGGAACGAACCAACATAGATGGTTATTGTAGCCATTCGTTCTGGAGGCCAACGGCGCGTCGACTTGATTTGCTTGAACGCAGAGACTCGAGATACACCACACCCGTGCGCACATTCAAGGGATGGTCAGGGCTCGTGGGGAACATGCAATAGCGTTGGTCTATACGTGCCGAAGATTTTAACGTGCTCTCAGTGGCGTCCGCCAAGGACGCGGACAGGGCAGTGGATAGATGAAACCAACAACATCGTAATGTTCATTTCCAATCTGCACTGGAACCTTTCGGATGCCATGTTCGTGTCAGTGTTGATGGATGAAGGTGCACGTACGCGTAGGACCTGGTGTGATTAAAGCTGCTCCGACGGGCTGTTGCGTCACCTCACATACGACCCTAGTCATCGTGATCTCCTACAGTCATCCGATCGTTCCCAAGGCACTGGCACTGGCCTCGCCGCCCAAGCGCACCGGGTAAATTCGCATCTCGACCATGATCGCCGGTAAATAGCGTCATATACCAGACGATAGAATCGTGTTGATCGAGCTGTGTATGTAGGTGCGTGCATGTGCATGCGACGACGGTCGGTCACGGTCTTCTACACATGAAGTAGCCAACGATGGGACTTCATCTCGACTCGCCAGTGCAGTGGAATATGGACGACTGGCCTCGATCCAGGCTCGACGCACCATCTTCGTGCTTGCGCCTTAAGTTTGCTCAACGGCGTACGACTAAGTGAATGTGATACGGGTCGCCTTCCAGACGAGTAGAAAATCGAAGAGGCTCTCGCTGCGCCGTCAAGCCTAAGTAACTCAGTGATGATCGCCGATAGCATCATAGATGTAGATAGATACTTTCCAAGGAACATTCCAGTGCACATCTTTTACGAAGCGGTCCAACGATAGGAGCAAGACTTCATCTCAGGTCGCCGGTGCAGCGGATGTGATCTGGGACGCGCCCACATTCATCTTGCTTCTTTGCATCGCCAATGGGGTGAAACGATGTTGGCGATATACGGGACGGAGATGGTCTAGATGACGATTGCGTAGTCCGTGTTATGAAGACGGCACTTCAGGGTCGAGCCTTTGGAGCAGCGGGACATGTGCATAAACGAAGAACGTCTTGAGCTCCAATGCCACGGATCGTATGATTCGATGAGAGGGCGGCTCGTTCTCTGTATAGATCTTTTCTGTTGGTAGAAGCGTCTGGCGCATACTATTCCAGATTAGGAACAAGGCAGTTCGGCAACAAGGAGGGGCGGTGGTTCATTCCACACTCATACCCTTCATCTTCATATCAACCCATATTGATATATTGCATCTTATTGTATTGCGTATCATGTACATGAGCACAAGGCGCGCCGCGGATCCCACATGTCTCATTCGTCCTGAATATTGAAACGTCGGCGCTTTTGTACGCTATTGTTTGGCGATGTCCAGGTTGTTCGACGGACGAGGTTGCAGCGGCGCGTACCTGATCCATGTTTGAACCGAAACAGACGAGACTCGATATCACCGCATTATTTATTTGTTAAATTTATTTCATAAGGGGACCGCCGGAAGAGGCGGGGCTTCGCTCGAGGCGTGGCATCGACGGCTGCGGTGCAGCAATTCTCCTTCGCGCGCATCTCTCCGTCCAACATGGTTTTTGAATTACCAACGTGTTTGAATCCGAGGCCATCGAAAAAAAAAAACCTTTTTCCTCCCTCTTTCGAGACGGGGGCTGATGGACTGCAAGGTCTTTCATACATCAATGCCATCACCACGCCCGAGTCTGGCAAGACTGCGGGACTCCATGGACATGGATATGACATTCACATTATCAAGCACGGATATAGGCCACGTGGATGCAACGACTTGGCCCCTATCAAGTGTGTCCGCGTTCGTACGATAAGGGTTCAAATGATGGTCCATAGATGCCCACACCGCCAGTATACCGCCGATGACGGTCCGTTTGGAAGGGCATCGCATCGTATCGGATTGTATTGAGCATCCAGGAAACACGTCTAGGTTTAATACAAGGCACGTGTAGACTCTAGCCGAACCGCGCACCTTCCTTTCTTCCTTCTACATGGCATATTCGATCATACAGAACTGTCGAATAAAATGCTCAGTGTTTGTTGAGCGTGGGCCAAAGGATGCGTGTAAGCTGTCAGAGAGGCATATCGGACCGAACGAACACGTCGTTCCCCTGACTTCGCCTAACCCTACACATGGTGAGGATGAATCGCCGTTTTCAAGTCGGAATCAGATACCGAGAACGATGGCATCATGCAGGATGCACACCTCGCGCTCGGAGATCCACATCCTCAAGAACTCTCCAATGACGTATGTTGGCGGCTCTGTATAGCCCCGCGGTCTAGGTTTTACTCTGTCGCATGTTCGTGTCAGCTTCACGTGCCTGATAGCGATGATTGCAAAATGTCGACCACTCGTGAGAGAGGATCGATCAGGCTGCCCGAGCAGATTTCTGGGTGACGGCTGGCACCTTGAATGGTACCTCTATACTTTCTTCCCTGACTGCGGTCCCAAGGGTCGCTGGGGCCTGGGAAATCGAGGCTGAAGTAGGTCGCGTGTCGGACTTCGTGCGTCTCTCGATCATGTTTATCAAGCCGTCCGTCGATCTGCGTTTTCGGTGAACTATGTATACATGGCGTATGCAGCATCCGGCTCGGTGGTGCAACTGAAAAACGGAAAAAAAAGTGTTACCGTCTTGGCGTCGGATCCTTGGTTGTTGCATCCCTGAACCTGTCGAGATCCGGTCCGATTCAAAAATGCCAAAAAGCTTGTGAGGTTGAGAGTAGATGATGAGGTGGCACTCGTGGGCGGGGTATCCACGCCCGGCATCTTTTTCGCCATCTGGCGCACGGAACAGCCTACTCACTACAATCATGATATGGATGCGTGCTCTTGGTGGTGTTGATGTCGGGACTGGAACTGTGCAGGACAGCCCCGTAATCTCGGCGTTCAATACAGAGGGACGGACCTGGAGGCACGAGGACCTAGCGAGGCGGTGATTTGCGAGCGGGCTTTTCCGCTGGGTCCTTTTTTTTTCTCTCGATGTCATACTTGCGCACGCCGTGCGGTGTTGGCGCGCCGGGCAACGCCGCGTGGTGCACGTTCGTCGTTGTCCAATAACACAACCGCGCGAAAAACCGTGTCTGTTTCGTCTTTTTTTTTCTCACTTTCCCTCACGTACGCTTTGAAACAGATGTTGGTACGAAAGAATCTAATAGCATTTAGTTTATAAACGCATCCATCCGTTAGTGCTCCAGCCAAGTGGATGTGACACTAGTCTGGAGAACAGCGAAAAATTGACGTCGCGGGAATGCGCACGTCTGTCATGATTCTCGTCGCTTGTACACCGATGCGACATTGATCTGCCCCGCTGGCGTATTTGGAGCACGACAGATCGAGGGAGTCGCTTGTGTTTAGGGTAACTGGCAAACTTTACGGGAACTCGTACTTAAGCTGTGGCGTCAATACTTGTGGCACCGTCTAATTCAGTGCTCGTAATAATATGCATGTGCAACATGAACTTTCGGGCCATGCAAAAATATGAATAATAAAGTGATCTGGATTACGCGTTTTGAGAGGGTCAACATGGTTAGTGGAGACCTGGCGGCCATTCCATGGGGAGAAGCCTCGAAAGGCAATTTAGTGCCTTGGAAAGTGCCTTTCGCCGATGCGGCATTGCCGGCTGAGTGTCGTGGGACAAAGTCCTACATAAGTCAGCATTGGTAACCAGTAACCAGGGAACGGTTGTAGACCAGAAACGAAGAACGCTGGATCATACCGTATCAACTATCGGCCTGCGCACGAACGAACTCGAGTGTGGGATACCAGTTTCAGGTTCTGGATAACCCTTCGGTTTCAGATTCACCAGGGTCGAATGCCGACTGCCAACTTCTTTTTTTTCGCATCGTCGGAAGCGAACGGGGGAAATCCGTGACCAACGGGAGGCAGACAGAGCTGATGCGAATTATTTAGCCGATCGCGCCATTGAATGAGCTGATAAGGGTTAGCTAAACAATCGCACTTTATGGAGTGTACAGAGTGACGAGAGCGACGGAAGAAACAAACAAGACAGAAAAGGGAAAAAAAGGGCGGAATCTTTATTATTTTTTATTTGTTTTTTCTTGTCTTATCTTATCTGCGGTCCAATATGGGATGAACACGTATCAGATTGCGTGTACGTATCTGGGGGCGATAGAGCGACAACACGGATGCTGATGAACGTGCGGACATTGCGGCTGCGTTGATTTGGCGCGGACGACGAATATCCTGATGGGGGCCGCGGGTTGCAACGGTCGTAGAGGGTCCCGAAGGACGAGACACGTTCCAGTTTGGGCCAGCCGGACACTCACGGGGGGGAGAACGTACAGCCGTGATGGGTAGGATGGATCACTGGTGCAGTGGCACTCGGCGGTGGCCATGTGAGCCAAATACAAGACTCTTCAGCCTCGAGAACATCAATCACACCGCAAAACGACTGTGAAACGGCTGACATATTATTGAGACTGTGCGAGAATTTGATCCCGACGACTGGGACTGCGGTGGGAGATAAGATTGACCCTGGGAGGTTGCGGCGCCACGAAATAAACACAGACAAAATAATGATGTAAAATATGCAACGCTGATTTCCGCGTTATGTAGCGCCCATTAGCGGATAAAATTTTCACGATAGATGAAGATTAGTGGACGCGAAGAACTGTTTGGAGCGAGATAAGTGGAATTTATGGACAAGTATTCTAGATGATTGTGAGGGGGAAAACGGAACCAGATAAGGTGGTAGCGGGGATAAATGAAATTATGATTTTGAAACTCGAGTAATCTGATTGGCCAGATTTAGTTTTTGGTGTGGTTATCTGTTAGTTTATCGGTTCCCGTCATAAACTGTCCTGCACACTTCTCAACCCCGTTTCTCCTCCTCCATCTCATCCATCCCCCGCACCTGCTCTCCCCGCGCCCCCTCCCCGCCGCTCCCCCAACTTGTTCTGCTATTCTTCCTTGTCTACGTCCGTGTCCTTGTTTGTATTACACAGTCCGCATCTGACACGACACGCGACAGCCCGTACTCAAAAATTCGCTTTAATCGTATCTCTAGATTTACTGCTTTCAAAAATGTCCCCAATCGTAATGGAACCCCCCGCCTTGAACATGCACCACCTTTCCCGCATACAACAGCAGTTCTCTTCTAGCACAGCTTCCGACCAACACGCACCGCCCTCTCCAGTCCTTGCAGATGCCGCACACGCTCTCCAGCAGCGCATCTCCTCAGGCGAATTCTCCACCTATGAGCAGCTTCTCCACCAGCAAAAGGATCGCATCCAGCAGCCTGCCGTCGACGATCAGCCCAACGCCTCCAATCCCACCGTCACGCCGCAACAGCCCTCCCAGCAACAGTCGGATCAATCGCAGTCTCATCCCCCAGAGCAACCTGTTCCTCCGTCCCAGTCTGCTCAGCCGCAACAACAAACCCAGCAGACCCCACAGCCGCAGCGCACGGGCTGCACCAACTGTGGGACGGTAGACACGCCCCTCTGGAGACGCGACGCCCAGGGCAAGACCATCTGCAATGCTTGTGGTGAGTCGATTGATTCCGTTTTCATCTCATCTTTCATTTCCTTCCGTCTTCATCACGTGTCGGCGCGTGGCACGGGTTGGGTCGCGGGCGTTCCTTTCGTCCAGACACGCTTCGTGTTAGCCGGTCGATGGATCATCACGCTGTTTTGCGGCTACATCTACACCGCGTGTTCTCGGCATGTCGACTCGGACATGATGGCGATTGGCCCACATTCTTTTTCCTACGCTCTTGTCCTACCTACCGTCTTGTCAGTGCAGTAGCAGTGTGCTGATTGAAATGTGTGCAACTCGTGGGCACATTGCTTGCCGTTTTTCGTTTATCGTCACTAGGTCTCTACCTCAAATCACGCAAGGTGGCTCGTCCTGCTTCCCTGGCTCGTACTCCAACACCTACTGTTACTTCTGCGCAACCCCCGTCTCAGCCTACGAACGGCAACGGGGAATCCGACATGTCAAATCCAAATCAGGCATCTATAGCTCCAGCAGCGTCATCCTCTTCCCAAAATCAGCACTCGAAAACTACGGATGCAGCCTCATCATCTGCACAGACCGAGGGCTCAGCTCCCCAGCAAAAGCCCATTTCCAAGTCCACTTCGTCCACGAAACCCACTTCTGCCACAGGTGCGCACACCAACGCTGGTGGGGGCACGTGCCCTGGGGATGGACGGTGCGATGGCACTGGAGGATCCAGCGCATGCGCTGGCTGCCCAACGCTAAACAACTCTCTTGCAGTGTCCGGGAGGCACGAAACCGAACCTGCAACCACCGACGAGACTGCCGCTACCGTCATACAGGCGGTGTCCCCTGCTGCCGACACTTCCTCGCCTGGTGCAGAGGGCGATAGTCCCGTGCCCGCAAAGAAGGCCAAGTCGGCCGTCGGAGCATTGAGCTGTGCGAACTGTGGAACCAGCACGACGCCGCTCTGGAGGAGGGATGACGTGGGTAACAACATCTGCAACGCATGCGGTGCGTTTCTCTTTCGTTTCTTGTCTGCTGTGCTTGGGGGCGTGTTTTGTCGTCATTGTTCCCTGGCTATTGGTTACTTTTTCGTAAAACGAACAACATGATGCACGTTGATCTCATCGTGCATGCGCCCGTGCCTTTCGCTTCAAGGGTCGGGGTGTCTGATATCATCTTATCTTAACTTTCCCTTGCCATTCTTCCTATCTTATCTTGACTTCATACCTTTCACGTCCGAGTTGGGATGGCCAGTGGCCCCTTTGACATTTCCTTCTGTGTCATCGTCACAATGAAGTACCACAGGGCTGACTGTTGTCCCATCAAAAGGTCTATACTTCAAGCTCCATGGCACGCATCGCCCCAACTCAATGAAGAAGACCGTGATCAAGCGACGGAAACGTGTCCCCGCTGCAGCTGGCATGTCCTCGGCACGTATAACTGATCATCAAGCGGCAGAAGCTCTTGTCGGAATCGGCCAATCAGGTGGCAGCCAACACGCGAACACGGGTGGGGAAGAGAGTGATAACGAGATCGAGGAACCTCAACCTCGGAGAAAACGAGCTCGAAGAGGCAAAAGTGATCGTGAGAAGGGTCGCACTCGAGAGAAGGACGAAGACGAGGATATGGGCGACCCTGAAGACGAGTCGCCACAGGAGAGCAGCGGACGTGGGCGGGGTAAGGGTGAGCGTGCCTCCGCACGGAAAGCCTCTCGGGACTCTCACAGTTTGGCTGAAGGTGCATTGAGCATGCATCATCAAATCGTGGAAGCACTCGGCGACCGTAGTCACTCGCTCCCTCGCGTCATGCAACAAGGTCCCGAGTTGGATCGCTTTGCGCACCATCTTGGACGTGTCCCGTCTGGTCACGGAGCGTTTATCGGATCCCCTCACGCTGGTCTCGATTTACCTCCCTTGAACGCTGCATTGGGGGAACGATATGGGTACGGTTCACCTGGCATTCTTGGTGCTCGTGATTTTAGCGGTGCCCAACCCAGCTATATGCGATCCAGTTCTAATGCACCCAGCAGAACTCATTCACCATTAAACCCTGGCCTTGCTGCGGGTGTCGGCTATGTCCTTCCCCCACCGCATGGTGTGGGTCATGGGTATTATGGCCTCGGACATGGACATTCGCCACCTCCTCATGATGTTTTGAATGGAGTATTAGCGGGGGTCGTTCCTACCGCAAGTGAGCTGCAGCAACATTATGCGGAGCTGCACGAGCATCGTAGGCAGATGCTGGAGCTTCTTGCGAGGACAGATAAGATGATGGCTGGTATTAAACGCGGAATTGACGAAATGACAGCTACGCCGCAACCCCCTCCGTCATCCCAGCCACAGGCACAGCCCCAACATCAACCACAATCGTTGCCTCAGCCCGCACCTCAACCTCCATCCCACGAGTCTACCTCTCAACCATCACCGGCACCCGCTGTTCCTATTGCTCGTGCTGGCGAGCGGGAACGCAGTCGCGAGTCGGTCTGGCCTGTCGAGTCCGCTCCCCCTCGGGAATAGAGGATGCGACGATGATACCACCACTCGAAAAATATGCTTTCGTCTTTGCTATCGTACTCGTCTTGTCAAGCCCCACTCGCATTCTAGCCGTCTGTTCACGCGCACGCTGGTTAGCCTCTTCTGGTTCGTGCTGCCAGCGGGACATTTAACATTATGTTGAGCCGCCTCCTATCACAAATTCGTCCATGTCGTTGCTTGGCTATTATCTGTGATTTTTCTTGAAAAAAATCATGTTTTCATGTGCATACTGGCTT
The DNA here is from genome assembly GCA_038090335.1 of Solioccasus polychromus. NCBI lineage: Eukaryota > Fungi > Basidiomycota > Agaricomycetes > Boletales > Boletaceae > Solioccasus > Solioccasus polychromus. Next base: position 10,946 of record JBBPMM010000217.1, on the reverse strand, counting down.
GTTGTCGTTTAGTTGTCATTTATCCCTTTCCACTTCTCTATCTTGGTTTGCCTTTGTCCTTTCTGTTTCGCGTCATGTCTTTTGTCTTTTTTTTTTTTTTGCTCCGCCATGTGTCCCCGATTTTACAAAACACTTATAGTCATACCGCTTCATTATGGCACCCTTTTCCTCCCTTGTTCGTATATAATATCTATCTCGGTGTCTCGAATTAGTGTAGAAGCGTTTCCGTACCTCTGTCCTTGTGATGGAGGCTTGGGGGCGTTGGCAGTTCTCTAATACGTTATAGTCGTCGTTTATACACTTGATTTTTTTCTTCTGGAAACGGGTTTGAGGCACCTCGAGGTCTTGGTCCAAAGGTGTAAAATTCAAAGTTCGAGTTGAATTGCGTAAGTAGCAAGGGTGACCAAACTTGCCTGAGCCCTCCGAGTTTGCCTTCAGCAGGGCCCAGGGAGTTTGGGAATGGGGCAACACACGTGCTAACCTGTGCCGAGACCAATGGCTTTACATTTGCCAGATCGGAATACAACGTCGCCCTCGAGATGGGTTGATCCGAACAATCGAAACAAGACACCGCTCAGATGATGTGCCCACCATCACTCGGGACATGATTAGCACGACGCTGCCAATAATATCGTCGTGATCTGAATCCCAAACTCAGCCAGGTCGAATACTGCGTACTCGATTTTTTTCTTTTTTTTTTGATTACCCCTACCAGATTAGGACTAGATACGAAAGACTAACACCGTACGACTTTGTCACATACAAGTTCCGTGGGTACGTGTGCACAATAATAAAAAAATGCCACAATCACCAATCAGGGTACCTGCTCCGCGGCCATCGCGGGCGAGTTGTGCAAATCGAACCATGTATAGAACTAGGGTATGAATGTGCGTCCAGCGCGTCATTTACGCAAAGTAATCTGGTTCTGCTGCGTCTTTCGTCAACTGAGGTGCGACCGTGTCTGTGCCACGAATGGTAAAATAGTCAGATCGAATCCGATTGTGATGCCTTTCGGACGACACATTATGTCCAATGTCATGTGTCTCGTTTCGAGCTCTATATTGTGTTTACACGCTCGAGATTGATCCGTACAGAAGTATGATCTTTGTTAGACCATCGAACATAGTTTCAGAGCGATGAAGAACAGGATGATAGAACGACTAAATGATCAACAAGTCGACGGTCAAAGCCCGACGAATTAACTCACGCCATGACCCACCTGCCACCGCCGCGGTCGTACCGTATGTTCCTACCATCAACGAGTCTAAATCAGCCGAGATATGCTTGATTAAAAAAATCACACCCGATCTGGGCCCGACCATGACACTGCCAGTTTGTTGTTGGGATCCAATATCAGCATCCCGCCACTCATCGGATCCTTGTCATCGCCGTGCGAAACTTGACCTCTAAGTATACTTTGGCGTTCAAGTTTACTCTACTACTAGCTGAAATCGACGCGCAACGCACCATGATAACAGTGACAGTCAGAAAATGGCCGTACAAGTATAAGGTTAAAAACAAAGGAGCATGAGATGCCAGTGAAGTGAACCAACTCCTACTGGATTTGTGTTGAAACAGAGTTCAAATTTTGTTATCCTTAAATCCACTAGCCCAGACTGATTAGGACCAGGGCGGTATTTTACCACGTCAAGTGTGTTTTATTCCAGTTTCTGGTCCGCTCACTCGATTCGCATCCGTGCTACGGTTGTGTGTAGATTTTCTGCCCACATATGACCTAGTATCGGCTGGCGACTGTATTATAATGAAGTGAGGCGACCAGGACGCTGAAAACCATCCAAATGAGCTTCGTCGGGTAGACAACAATCTATTGTATTCATGTTTTGACCAACAACCGAATTCAATTCAAATCGAGAAAATGTACTAAGATTACAGATAGTAGGGCAAAAAAAGCCGTAAAAGAGCCGCGGAGGGTCACAAGAACTACAAGGCGATATAGCAGTCTCGAGGCTTTACAAGAGTATGAAATGAATGACTACAAATTAACTCAAGGCTTTGCTGCTCACTTTTTCAATATGGCCATATCACAGGCATGGGTCAGTCATTGAAATTGAAATTACTGGAGATGGGAGAACGTGCGAGGTGACTTTAGATCAGACAAGGCGAGCCCCTATGAAGGTGCAGGACCAAGGATACTATTTTCGTCCTCAAGACGCGGGTCACTAGCTACTAAATTTATCCATGATTAATCTGAGACTATTCAGCTTGCTGAGGCTGGGGTGAGTTTGCTCGTATCTATACTAATGGACGATGATCGTATCCGAATAGAAATTAGTGCATCAGGCGGTAGCCCCTATAAAATTTATGCCGTTAAGTCTTTTTCACGAAATTCTGCATTAAGTAGCGCAGGAACTATAAGTCATTTGCGATATGCACATAGACGAGTACTGACCAATGACAAGTGACTTCACGACATATACAACCAATTCACATGAGACCATCGAGTGTGCAGATCCGATGAATGTCAGTAATGACATATCCGTGAAAGGAGTAAGGGAAGTCGCCATCGGGAGCACTGCTAGTTATATTCCGATATGAAACTATTTGCTAAAATGGACTTATGCGAAGCTCGCTGGATATGATATCAGAAGTACCTTACTAAGGAGCAGTGACTCGTGGAATTGTATGCCGACTTGTATAGTGTTGAGTGGCACAAACCTCAGTCAAATTGTTCAATTGCTGATCCAATGTTATGGTCATGACCTGGTGAATCGTGTTTGATAACTTGTCTGAATGCTTGACTCAGCCCCACTGTTTCCAAAGAAGTAAACTTGGAAGGCCACATACCATAGAAAGATTCGGTATTTCGCAAACATATTGTGTTATTATCCTCGGGTCGTTTACGAGTCAGTCACAGAGCCCTTTAGGATTAAGCGATCGTTCTGATAGCTACGGAATCTGATAAGCCGACAGGGTGTGCAGTGCATGCATCATACCGAATGAAATAAAGATGTCTAGAAAATGGTTCCGGTATAGGACGTTGGTAGGAACTGTGACACTCACTTTTATGCGGACAATGTGCCATAAAAAAGGGTGGATATGATGACGGAAAAGTACATTGCTTCATAGGTGTGGATGTTATCGCTAGAGCTGCCAGACGCCAGCGTGTCCAACAGGAGTTGAGGTGTGCGAGAAGAGCTTGCTTTCGTTGTGGCGTTTAACGCGAAGGGGATGGTGGTATATGGGACTAGTGTCAGTGACTATACGACGACTTGCCTCCGGTTATCTGGGCAAACGGGTGTACCAAGTTTAGATAAAAACGTTTCTTGAAAATGGAAATGTGTACCAAACGGACAGATACTCTAAATTAAAATTCCTAACTGTATTCCGCTCCTCGTCCGATCACGCTCACGTCTAACTACTAGTGTTACATTCAATTAATAGATAGATACCTGCCCGTTATACTATGATCCTCCCATTAATTGATCTCCATTTCGCGTTCTCTTGTCTCGTCGCCTTAAGTATTTCCGCTACATACGGTAGTGTTCCAATTTTATCGGAAAAGTGTAAATACCTCATAATTTATACTTGTATAATGTGATCCAATCCTGGATCATTATAGCCTTAGTTACCCTGAGAGTAATTGTAAACGGTAGTTACTAAACAGGATATTTACAGGATTTATGATGAGGAGCTCAAAGGTCAAACTCTACCACATGCGTCATCATTAGAAGTACTCAGTACTTCAGTCGTCTTCCAATCTCCCTAACCACGAACATGTGTCAGAGCGACTTGATAGGCATGGACGAGTAAAATCTCACCGAATCATCGTTACGACGGGTCAGCTCTAGTGCATTTCCGGTGTTGGCATTGAACGTCCTGCTCCGCCCACTAGTGACAACATTTGTGGTGCCATGTGAAATCTTGTCCTTTATGTATGACCTAGCATTCAGATTGGCAAGAAGCGTGTTGCTATAGAGCGAGCAGAGTGGGACGCCGAACACGATCCAGGTAAGATTCGAAGGGTATACAATTATCTATCGCGTTCATGAATTGTTCGAATCAATGAGCGTCAAGAGAGAGAGCAGGTGATACACATACCAGAACTGCAGACAGCAGAGCGAACAGGGCTGTCCACGAACCGCTGATAATCGCAAGTATGGCGAGGTGCTGCAATATTTTCGAGGTACTTTAGAAAGGTAGAATAAGTAATGGCTACCTTTTGTCCGTCAGAGAAATCTCGATATCTACCTTTTAAATATAGTGATGGTTCGGCTACGGGTGAGTAGAATAACCATTGCAATAGAAATGAATACATCGATCCCAGCAGCTATAGTGCAGTAGGAGATGGTTATATCCTGTAGCAATATTCACCTTGACGTGGAAACAGTAGGAATATATTTTTACCTTGAAGAAGGTATCACCGAGAGTAGCTATGCCAACCGTTTGGATACTAAACAGCACATATGTGAACAAAATATGATTCAACTTGGGTGGTAACTCACCCGCTCGGAGTAATGACTATTGATTTCACAACATAAACTATAGCGATCATTATCAACATTAATATAGACATAACCATCAATGACGTACGGAGGTTTGATACTGGGACGAAGAACGACCACCATTAGACCGAGTTCTCCGATTATCTACTAGAATCTCACCAAACAGATAGATGGCGAGGGGGACCTGTATTACATGATGTCATGAAAAAGCAACTGTTCTTAGATTAAACTCTTACCCATATAATCGGGGCGATCAGATTTTTTCCACTTACTGTACAGAAGTAAATATGGCACGAAGGAAATTCAAATGCATGAGACACACGTATATAAATTCGGTAAACAAAGAAGCCTTGCGTAAATAATCCGACTGGGATCTGAGGAGCATTAGCAATGTAATTTTCCAGAAGAAAATGGGTATGTACCGAGGGGAGCACTGCTAACTATATTTTACATGAATATTTGGAACACGGAGCTCATGGAATGAACTCACGAAGAGCTCCCTAGTAAAAGGAAGAAATAAACAAATAAAATGACGGATTCAGGGAGTGCTGACTTACGGAATAGAATAGAGGAACCCTAGTGGACTCTCAACACCATTTCTGAGGTATTTGTAAACTAGGCGCATAAATTATTTGAGACGTTCATTGCTGAGCAAAATGAAACCAACCTCCACTGATCGTCATGGCTTGATGGATCGTGTTTAATGATCTGGGTAAAGACAACTGAGACAATCATAAGCCGAAGCCAGCAATGAAATTTACCATAATATTATTACCTGGGATCAGAGTTATTGGCTATCTTCTATTTTTTACGGGTTTACTTACAAAGATCTTCAAACGCAAACGATCGTTCTGATAACTGAAAAGTATGAAACGTGATGAAACATGCAGGTACACGTGTCATACTTGATGTAATAAACGTATCTAGTGACAGTTTGTTCAATTCTTGCTTATGCTGTAGAAATTTGGGTACTTACGTTTGTGTGCATAACATACCATAGAAAGCGGTTGATATGATAGCAGAAAAGTACATCGATCCATATAGTGGACCAAATGCAACTGAAGTTGAAGACATGTTGGGTTCGGTGTGCGTACCTATGAGGATGCTTTACATGATGTTTGCCTTCTTATAAGAACGATTGTGCCTGGAGGAACAGCATGGTTCAAATTTGAAAGAGGTACTGGACGAAAGCTCGCCGATCAGTCATATTTTAATTATACAGCTTATGGCGGCGATCGGAATGTGATGCATGATAGATTTACCAAGGGTCCGCGGCGCTAACTCACTGCATGTATGTCACAGGCGTCATGTATATGTACGTTGTAAATATCAGTAAGTAGCTTGAATAACTCTAATTCATTACTCTACAAAATGCCTTCCCTTACATCCACTCTTTTAAAGTCGGCAAACAATCTATTGGCCTGTATGGAGAATCTTCGGTGATCTTTCTCTGGCTGTGCCCATGGAACCCCATGGTGACGAGTAACGAAACCCTCATCGTCGTTCCATTTCGGAAACATGGAATATTGTGGAGTGTGCCGTGCCACGAGAGGCAGTATTCTGACTTTTAGTGTTTCAGCGCTGAAACAAATGATATTATACAACAGCCTAGTGCGATCTTTAGAAGGCTCCAGCTCTGATAGTTTTGAATCGCATCCGGTGGCAAAGTTCCGGGACCCGGACGTTATAAGGGCCGCAATAAAGTCAACAACTGCAGTGGAAGAGTACTTTACAGACACTTGTAAGCTCCAATGATCAGTTGACACTATTCAAAAGTATGTACATATCTGACCTCACCGCTGTAAAACCTAAATGGGATGACTTCAAGTGCCTTTTTCAAAGATCAGGTGTTGCTATTTTGAAGAATGAAGACGGACGGGCTTAGTTGGCGTTCCTATGAAAAACAAATATTGCCCGGATGATGAGACTCACGTTATGATGTTGCCATTCCGCGCTCGGACTCAAAGAGTTTTCGTGCAGTGCTCTACGAAACCTTGATAGAGACGTGATATTGATTGAACTGATCCGCGGTTCGGGATTCGCCGATTCTACAGCAGCCGGTTTAAAATAATTTTAATCAAGTTTTCAACGTAAACTACTATCAAGTCACTGGACCCTCGAAACAACCCCTGGGAAGAGCGTGCAATGTGGCTCTGGTTTTAGTCAAGAATCAATGTTTGACTAGCTAGCTTCAAGTTAGGTATATCTGAAAATAATATATGTATTATCAATTGGCACATGACTGACAATGACAAAACGCTGCATTTGATCCCAACCGTAGCGTAGGTGATGAAACGTGAATGGTTGCACACTTGAGTGTAGTTATTTCCATAGGGATTCGAAGAGCAGTCAACACTTTTTTTTACCCCCAATAAGTATTGAAGTGGAACGAAGCTTGAAGACATAGAGCAACAAAGCAGGAGGACACTCCAATGGAAGCAGAGGTTGAGTACAGGTGGGAGATACTCACTTGTGAGAATAGAGTCGATAATCAAGTTAATGGGTTGGTAGATACTTTCTGGAGCTAGGGCTCAACAGATAGTGGAAGAAATGAAAGAACTTCGTTAGAGGAAAGACGGGATACATGCCCAGTACTTATACTCTATGATAATAAGATTAAAGCGGAGTTCGAACTATATCAACAGATAAGAACCTGCTATTTGATAGGTCAGATAGGTTTCAGAGTTGCCATTGGATGATAGTAATAATAGAATGGTTTCACCATGATGTATAAATCTAATCCTATTGGTGGATATAATAGTCATGATAACTGGATCATATCCTATTGGATAGTATTCCTGGTTATCTATGACATGATCATGGTGTGATACGACATCATGATGATGCGACATTTCACCAGAATTGTGTAATCTGAGTTATCAATCATGTGACCAGAATTACTAACTGTTCCAGTGGCTTAATGGTTGACACATGACCGAAGCCATTGGTTCAAACCCAGTAGAGCACACTTTTTACTCAACTGAATAGCGACATCTTCAACAATAAGCGTCGGGCGAACAAGAGAAAGCTTCTTACGGTATCACGGTGGTCCGTATCCTTCGTTTTAAACGCCGACAGAGCACTTTTAATTGACGTTCGGTTCATGCGATTCCCCTCAAGGAAATCGCATCATTGAAGAACTCAACGAAACTGTTTGGGGCTACTTGAATAATGATGGGGGGAAAGCCATGCGGTTCGTTAACAACATTTCAGTGGCGGATTCCAGAATACACATGCCCTAAAATGAACTAAAAGCCACTCGTTCAGTTATCACAAATTTATTCACTTCAGTGTATCTCAGAATTGCAGGTTCTGGCTAGATACCTGACAGATTAAGATCCCGAAAATTGATGATTTGGCTATCATTTCGCCGTGACAATGTGATGGGTCAGACATCCATTTCTGGTCAAGTACTCCGTATATATGTAAACTGCAACTGAACAGGGTAAAGCAAAACGACCTGCTATCTTGCAATTCTTTCCTGTCCAAGTAATACAAGTTGACGATTTTCTGATGCCATCATTCGGATGTTGAGTGCTCAAGATGTTGGTAGGTCAGTACCCAGAGCCCCAGCGGTTTCTGTGAGTTACCGTTAATTGGGGATGATTAATCAGATTTTGATCTCACCGTGGCCGCCAGTCCATGCGATGGGCTTTCTTTATTTAATGCCCCGTCGTTTTTCGGGCCGTTTATTTGGGAGCGTGTATAGCGACTGAGGATAATTCTTAGGTCAAGCTCACTTCTGGACTTTATTTGTAAGGGTTAATTTAACTTTCTTCTGTCCTCCACTGACGATCTATTGTCCACTTTCACTCTCGCGGATTCGGACCAAAGCCGAGTGGTCGCAAGCAATGTCGTCTATCCAAGTTCCGTTTGGTTCACTGTATGGAGCCATGTATTTTTCGGCAAGTCTTTCTACTTCATTTTATGGTGTGGTATGCACACGAACGTGAGTATGCATCCCCTACCGATGTCTGCGTTTGATGTAAATTCATGCACCGGATACATTTGTCAAGTATGTATATCCTGCTTACTGGGTGGACCTATCATGTTCACGCTTCTTTGGCTACAAGAGGGATCCATTACGCTTGAAGAGTCTTGTAAGTAAAATTGTGACAACCAAAGGACTCCCCGTAACGGTTTTTTGGAACACAAGGAGTACTCCTCCGGCTATCCTCTGCCGCTTTAGTTTAAAGTCTTTTCAGACATTTACACAGGGCATTGAGTACGACTCATTAAGCCATGACTATCAGCGGAGGTCAGTGTCGACACATACAATAATAGAGCGTATATTGACTGAAGGTCGCCCACATAGTGTATAAGTACATTGAGAATGGTATAGGGAACTCGCTTTGGTTCCTTAACTCTATTCCGTGAGTCATCACTGTGATTCTCGTATGCTTAATCGTTTCTGATTTTTATCCATGAGACTTTCATGAGTTTAATCCATTAAATAACTCAAGGATTTTCGTGCAAAAAATGTAGTTAGCAGTGCTCCTAACTGTGATTACATGGTTATTGTGTCTAGAAACTGCATGATTTATTGAAGTGGAACGAAGCTTGGAGACGTAAAGCAGCAAAGCAGAAGGACACTCCAATGGAAGCAGAGGTTGAGTACAGGTGGGAGATACTCACTTGTGAGAATAGAGTTGATAATCAAGTTGGTAAGTTGGTAGATACTTTCTGGAGCTAGGGCTCAACAGATAGTGGAAGAGATGGAAGAACTTCATTAGAGGAAAGACAGAATACAAGTCCAGTACTTATACTCTATGATAATAAAGTTAAAGCTGAGTTCGAACTATATCAACAGATAAGAACTCGCTATATGATAAGTCAGATAAGTTTCAGAGTCACTATTGGATGATAGTAATAATAGAATGATTTCACTGTGATATGTGGATCTAACCCTATTGGTAGATATATATATCATGATAACTGGATCATATCCTATTGGATAGTATTCCTGGTTATCTATGATATAATCATGGTGTGATACAACATCATGATGATGCAATATTTCACTAGAATTGTGTAATCTGAGTCATCAATCATGTGACCAGAATTACTAACTGTTCCAGTGGCTTAATGGTTGACATATGACAGGAGTCATAGGTTTAAACCTTGCAAAGCACACTTTTTTATTCAACTGAATAGCGACATCTTCAACACTTCCCTTCGATATTCATGTTGGATAAGGAACGAGACTAAGTCGCTTGCGATTATCCTCAAATCGTTGCCAGGTGAGATTCTTAGTAAAGATATCTGCAACCTGTAGATCAGTGGGAATATACCACAATTTGATTTTATTGTCTTGGACACATTCCCGAATATAATGTTCAGGAATTTGAATGTGTTTGGTGCATCCTTCAACAACAGGATTTGAAGCAAGAAACATTGCTCCATGATTATCACAATACATATCCATAGGACGGATTGAATAATGTAATTCTCTGAAGAGATTTCTGATCCAGGAAATTTGTCTTCCTAGTTCAGTCATGGAAATGTATTCTGCTTCAGTAGAGGATAACACAATTTTGCATTGTTGTTGTGATAGCCATGACACAATTCCTTCAGCTAGGAATATAGCATATCCTGAAGTAGATCGCCGTGTTTCAAGGTCTCCTGCCCAATCAGAATCACTATAGGATAGGAAGCCAGAGTTACTGGATCCATTGAACAACAAGCAGAATTGTCTTGTAGACATTATATAGTGCACAATATAAAGTGTTTTCTGCAGGTGTTCTTCTGATGGATTAGAAGAAAATTGTGACATCTTGATAACAGCATAGGTGATATCAGGTCATGTGCCAAGCATACCATATAGCAATGATCCAATGATCGATTGATAGCGACTGCAGTGACTAGAATCTGCTTCATCTTGACAGAGAGAAGGTTGATATCCGGATGGTAAAGGAGTGTGAATGTTTTTGGCATCTTCAAGTCCAAAACGTTTTATGACCTTATCCCAATAAGAGATTTGGTCTAACCACAAGAGTCAATGCTTGCGATCTCGGGTTATTCGCATGCCAAGATATTTCTTAGCTTCTCCTAAGTCTCAAGATTCCCATCGCTTCATGAAATCTTTCTTCTTTTGAAGAAGATAGGGTTTATCTGATCCTAAAAAGAGAATATCATCAACATATACTATTAAGATAACGGTGATATCTTCAGAGAAATGTATATAGACACCAGAGTCAGATATACATTGCTTAAAGCCCATTTTCTTGAGCGATTCATGTAAAGCCTTATTCCATTGAAGGGCGGCTTGCTTAAGTCCATAGATGGCTTTCTTGAGGCGACAAACTTTGGTCTTCTGGCCTTTCTTCACAAAACCTTCAGGTTGTTTCATATAGATTTCCTCATCTAAATCTCCAAAGAGGAAAGCAGTTTTGACATCTAGCGCTTTGATTTCCCAATCTTCGAGAGCAGCTAGAGTGAGCAATAGTCTCACAGACTCAAAAGGAGCAACTGGAGAAAAAGTAT
>JBBPMM010000216.1:0-42063 GCA_038090335.1 Solioccasus polychromus | reverse complement strand
CAGCGAGTAAAGTACAGCGGACCAGGGGTGGGTATTCCTGAGAATAAGAGGGAAAAGGCCAGCTCTTTGTTTTATACGGTGGAATCTAGCAGCTAGTTAAAAAAAAAAAAAAAGTTTCCCGAGAAGAAACTAGGGTTAATTCAGAACCATACCGACCACCTATTTAGTAGCTGACGTCTGAAGCCATCCCATGAGCTCCCGTTTAAAAGGCTGTTCCGATGATGGTGGACGACTCACTGCTAGCCCGAGCGTACGACTGGAATATTGAGACGAAAGGCCGTGTGATTGAGATGACCGATATGTACGGGAACTCGGACCCATCGAGGTCGAGTGGGAAGGAGTGGAAGTGACCCCGTTCGCAAGAGTGCGAGCGGATCGAGCAGTCAAGGGAGTTGGCGCACTGATCTGCGACTTCTTTGGTGTCTCGGTCACCTTGGAAACTCGGGAACCCGTGAGACTCGACGAGGACAATAGAGTTTTTGCCGTGGCTGGCGAAGGACTGGCGACTTTTCCACGACGGCCAGCCTTGAGGAAAGCGTGTTGCATCGCTGTTTGAGGTTTCATCCGTCGTTCGGGATCCCAAACCAGACAGCGTGCAATGAAATCCACGAAATCGTCATCTTGGCACCGGAGGACTTGTGCAAGAGATTTCGTCCCAGGTCTCCTTCTACGACCCTTGGAGTTCACTACTGGCCGTGGCGCACCATTGTTATCTGGGGGAACGTTGAGTGAATAGCTAACCTGTCAGTCATGCGACACACCAAAGAAGAGCCGTTTGCGGGAGCTCCGGTTGATAAAGTCCTTGTCCGGGGGCCCAAGAACCTCCATGATACACGACAATTGCTCCTGTTCATTTTCACCGGGAAATATGGGGAAGCCGGTATACAATTCAGCGAGAATGCAGCCTAAACTCCACATGTCGATGGCCATGTGGTAATTCATGCCAAGAATGACCTCTGGAGAACGGTAGAAGCGACTCTGAATATACGTGTAGACTATAGAGAAAGATCAGATAAAAAGGTAATCAGCCAGGCACCACATACTCTTTTCGTGTTCAAAGCAGCTACTGCCAAAGTCGATCACTTTAATGGCACTCTTGGCTGGATGTTTCAAGAGAACGTTCTGCGCGTCGCGTCTGATCAGCACCATAGGTTCAGAATCTCACAAACGCACCTCTGGTTTCAGATCACAGTGGACTATCCTGTGATGGCGCATCAGACACAAGGACATGACCATCTGGCTTGTGAATCTCCGAATCAACGTGGTGGTGAAACCGACGAAGCCATTGGCCTTGATCAATTCATACAAATTGATGCTGAGCAGCTCCATCGCGATACACAAATGGCTCCGAAAATAGAAATGCTCAGTCATCTTGATAACATAGTGTTTCTCTTCCGGATCCTGGGAAATCACATAAGTAGGAGCAAGGGTCCGGGTCGTTTATGCGTACCCAATTGCGAAGGTTATCCAAGATTTTGATCTCAACCAGGGCTTGATGGTGAAACCTTTTCTTGTTGCGGATGATCTTAATCGCGACGGATTCGCCAGTCTGATGGTCCCTGCAATTCAAGACTTGGCCAAACGAACCCTTGCCGAGCGTGTCCAAGATCTCGTAGCGATATGCGAGATGATCGCCATTGACTACCTGGTAGTCGCCACGATCGTCGTCGTATCCAAAGTTGTTAGCCGAAAAGTCTGGATGAGCCTGTTTCTTTTGGCTACCCGCACCAACACAATATACCAGAGGAAAGTTGAGGCACTCTTCACGTTCATAGGGAGACAAAAACTGTGCTTGGGAGCTCTTCAGCAGTGCTACAAGGCGTTGTTGAGTAGACTCGCATGCTTCCAAACACGGACATACCTTCTGGCGTAAGTGCAGGACTCGGGGGTATTGGCTCAGGGAACTTGAGCAACTCATCCAATTCTTCCTGTGTTGCACCAGCAGCCATTTTCTTTGCCTGTTGGCGCCGAATGTACTGAAGCATCTCTTCATCCCCAAGTAGCTCTTCCTCGTCTACTGTACTTGGCACAGGAGATGGCGTAGACAGGGATTGACGGCTCGAGGAGGGTGTTCCAGTCTGTGCTCGCTGCGCACTTGAATTCGTCGCGTTGCTGTTCGAGCTGCGCGATGTTGGCAGAGAAATCTTTGGACTCAGTAGCTTAAGACCCTTCGAGGGGGAAAGGGCCGAGAAACGATGATGAGCCTGCGATGATTCGTTTGGTTGAGCGGTCACAGATGCCGTTGAAGCCACGGAGCCAGTAGAAGCTTTGCGTAATGCACTAAACGATACAGAGTCGCGAGTAGATTTACGCGGGATTCCGCCTGCCGACGAAGGACCCGAAGGCTGTCGAGGTACTCTGGAGCTACCCGTTGGGGAGACGCGTATGGATTGACGTCGGGTTTGGACGTCTGTCGTCGATGTTTTTCCACTCTGAGCTTCCGCGTTATCCAACACGCCGAATTCGTTGGTGGCTGCTTCCCCGGGTATTGGTGAAGGATCCGTAGAGGGAGCAGTAACATTTAGACTGATGCGCCGACCGACAAGGGTGCTCTGCGCAGAACCCGTTCCCAAACCAGGAGAGCCGGCAGCAGATGTACGGCTCGAAATCCGTGGTATTTTCGTGGGCGTCTCTTTCGACAGAGAGGACAAAGAGTTTAGCAAAACCGAGGGTGGGCCGTCCTTTGAATCCTTGGACGCACTGTACCCGGTGGTTCCGACTGAAGGCGAACCTGCAATGGTGGGCAATTGATTCCGGCTACGGAGAGAAGCATCAGATTGCTTTTGCATTGAACTGACAGTCTGCGATGTAACTCGAGACGACGACGCTGTTCTAACGATAGATGTCGGTGTCGAGACGGAATTGTTGCTACTCTTGAGGCTGGCAACACGCTGCGCGGTCGTGGCGGGGAGCGCGGTCATCTGCATGGGGGGGAGATTGACAGCGGCACTGGTCTTCTTTGTGTCCGTCGACGACAACGTCTGGGCAAACGTCATTAGTACGTCTTACCGAGCACGTTTCCCGCTTACCTTGCCCCGCTTGCGACCCATGAGGACTGATATCCTGCTCTCACTCCGATCTTTTTGATCTTGCTTGCTCTTCTCCTTGTCTGCGTCCCGGGATCGTATACCATCTCTAGTATCTTTTCCCGCTCCAGCATCACTCTTGTCGCCATGCAAGCTCCTTCTCGAACTAGATTTGAGGAGTGATGGCAACCCCAAACTGAGCACAGAAGACTTCTTGTGCGAACCCGGAGTAGTAGGTGCAGTACGAGACGAATCCTTGGCAGGAGAACCACCCGTTCTCTGACGACTCTGGGTGGGAGGTGGAGCTGGTGGCATAGTGGGCGAGGTTGACGCGAGCATGACGTTTGTTGGTGGAATCTGCATGCTCTGCGAGGAGGAACGTCGAAAGAATGGGATCGACGAAGGAGTAAGACGTTTGGACTGATGTCTCCGTACGGACGAAGCTGGGCTGAGGGGTGCATTCTGCGGGGCGGACAATCCGGTCGTATTATTACTACCACTAGAGCCGGTTCCAGGACGACTAGAAAATCCCCTTTCGCGATCGGGGGTCTTGGCGGAGAGAACGACGGGTGATTTCGGGCCACGAGTAGATCCGACAGAAGAAAGGGAGGCGAGGGACGCAGCAGATGCCATCGCATCGCGCTGAACAGGCGACCAAGTTGCATTCGGTGCCACAGGAGGTGAAAGGGTGTTCTCCCTCGACGTGGACTTGTGCAACTGCTGACTAAAGCTCTGCATCGAACGCGGGCTCAACGGGAAGCTAGCCGTCTTGCTATTTGATGGTGAATAGTCCTTGTCTTTCATCGAAGAAAGAGAAGGTGAACTCGACAGTTTGATGTTTAGCGCATTAGAGAAACTCCATTTCTTTGAAGGCGTCTTGGTAGCGGGTGGTGCAGACTCTGGAGCAGACTGGCTTCCCTGGTTCGTGTAATCGGGGGTATGAGAAACGTGAGAATGAGTCGAAGCCTTTGGGACAACGGGAACTTCGAGAGAGAGAGTACGCTCGACCTCGCCATCGTCTGCTCCGGTAGGGGGAAAGGTAATGCCGTGTGAAGACTGATGTGGGGAGCGATAATTTGAAAGATCCTTCGGCAACGGAGGAACGGGTGGAACGGGATCCTCTTCCAAAGCTTCTGCACTGGCGGCGAGTAATCCAGTACGATCCTTGTATAGCGCACCATCACCACCAGAGTAAACACTCGAAATGTCACTGCCCGCACTGTTACGCCTTCCCTTTCCAACGCCTGTTGAATGTCTACCTGAGCCAGAAGGAGCAGACACCGAGGTCGCACTGGTAGCGGTAGACAGAGATGCCGAATCTCGCGAACTCGTAGGGGTGCTCGTATAAGTAGTGGAAGACGCAGATCCGCGTTTAGGAGTGAAGCTGAGACGAGCACCGATCGACGCATGCTTTTTAGAGAGCTTTTCAGGCCCAGAGGAACTGTGATGCTCGTCGCCGCTCGTGATCGCTCCTCGCGCTTCCATGTTATCTTGGGTAACCACGTCTGCAGGAGAAGCCGAAATACCGAGCACAGAGGTCGGCTGACGAAGCTCCTCCTTCCTTTCCTTCTCCTTGGTGCTACCTCTACGACTGAGCTTTCCACCCTCACCCTCCCAGTGCACACCAGACCGCCCAGTTGTACTCCCTGGCGTGCCGGGTCGACTCGCGCTCGCGCGATTCAAACTGCTCACGCTCGCACGTGCGCGGGCAGTCTTCCCAGACAAGCCATCCAGCTTGCGAAGGGCCTCGGCATGCGCATCATCATCCATGCTAGACCAACCCTCCTGAGTCCCACGAAGGAGAGAGTGTGCGACATTTGGTGAGACATGGCTGTGGGAAGGTTCCTTGTTGGACGAAGACGGGGGGCGATGTGGGGGAGAAGCGCCGCTGGCGGTGTGTTTGAGGAACTGGTGAATAGAGGTGGTCGAGGGAGAGGGAGGCAAGTGGGAAAAGTCGGTGGTGTGGACACGACGGGAGTGGGCAGCCGAGGTGGGGTCGGGACCAGAGGAGGAGTCGCCTGCAGAGAGCTGACGAGAGTGGCAGCTTCGCTCGCGGTTGGAGACGGCGACCGGGGTGGGTTCGGCTGGCAAGGCAGACTTGACGGACAGGCTCTCCCTGCGCCGCTCTCGAGCTCTTTCACGGGCGCTGCCCGTCGACGCTGTCGACGCAGTGCTCCGGTGTTTGCGAAGGGACGTTTTCTCTTCTTTGGAGACAGGCTGACCACGGTCCTTGGAGGTGGCACCGCTGGAGCGTTTGGAGTGATCCATCTCAAACTCGTCAGAGGTGCGCTTCTTTGGCTTGCGAAGGGGCGTGAGGGGTGTGAACGAGCTAGGGGGAGAGGAAGACACGTCGCTCAAGAGGGACTGCTCGGTGGGAAGAGGCGGGACGACGGGCGAGGGAGGCTCGGGGGAAGAGGACTTTAGACGGTCAAACGGATGGAGGAGGTCGGGACCATGGGGCTGGCGGGGATAGAGGATCTCTTCTCCGCCACTCTCGTCTGCCATCGAACGACGGGGGCGAAGCGTGCGAGCCAAGGGTTTCTAAAAGAGCAGGGTTGGATGGGAGGGTTGGACGGAGAGGGAAAAAAAGAGAACGAACGTGATCGTGATCGTGATCGTCGAGTTCGCCATCGACGGCTTCGATGGTCCAGGGGCTGTCGGGGACGTCGGGGTCGGGGTCAGGGTCGGCGCGGGGGGTGGCGAGCTCGCCGACGCCGACGAGGCCGTGTCGGTCGATGTCCCTCGCGGGGGTCATGGGGAGGGGAGAGTCGGTGGCGCCAAAGTAGTACGGGTCGAGGGAGGAGGAGGAAGAGGGGGGGCGGGAGTGGTCGGACATTGAAAAGTAGGGTCGGGTCGTCGCCGGGGACGACGACGAGCGACAAGGGAGAGTGTGTGTTTGTGTGTGTTTGTGTATCCGCCACAGAAAACTCAGCGCTCGACGGACAATTCTCGTCCAGTCCGCGAATTCCGGTGTTGGACGTACGTCTGTTTGCCATGCGTCGAATCGACTTATGTATGTATGTCTTCCACAGCAGCCCCCCTCCCACTCGGCTCCCACCACGTGAACCCTCTCTCTGAACGCGGACGCGTGTCCGAGTCCCGACCGTAATCGCCTCTCATCGTCCTCCATCCATGTCTGCCCCAGACCGAAATCATTCCCCCGATCCCGACGACCTCCCAGATTCCCACTCTACCGACCTCCAGCCCCAGATGACCGTCCATCCCGTCAGCGGCTACTCCAGCGTCCCAATGCACATGTACCCTTTCCCACCTGGTCTCGTTCCCCCCCAGCCTCTTCGTTCCAAGCGCAGGCAGGTCAAGAATGCCTGCACAAACTGTCAGAAGGCGTGCAAAAAGTGCGACGACGCCCGTCCCTGTCTCCGCTGCGTAAAGTACGGCATCGCCGAAGAGTGCGTCGACTCCCAGCGAAAGGAGAGGAAAAAGGGTGTGAAACGTGGTCCCTACAAGAAGCGCGATGGAAAAGGTGTGCATTCGTCTTTCTCGCCACATCCTTTTTCCCCCTCGCGTCTCCCTCCTCCCTCTTCTTTCTGACTTTGATTGAGGTCGCGCAGGCAGCAACGTCGACACGCCCGACGCGCCAGAGCAGCAGAGCATGTCCGTCCCACCAGGCATGCCTCCGCCCTCGGCATCCCCCCCCATGCCTCCCTACATGGCTGGCCCCGTCGGCTACGCCGCTGGCTTTTACGGCCAGTTCCCGTCCCCACCCCCCCAGAAACCGGGTGAGGCTCCTGCCTACTATCCCCAGTTCTACATCACTCCTGTCCCGCCCCCAAATCACTCCCCTCATGGACAGGACGGTGAGCAGCAGGGGTACGCGCAGCCGGCGCAGTTCTATCCGGCCACGTTTCTCCCGTACGCCCCCCAGCCGTACGGTCCTTACATGATCCATCCCCATCGCCCCGATGGTCAGATGCCAATGCCCGCCCCCCAGTACGCGTCCTTTGCCCAGTTCTACGGCAAGCCTCCTTCTGCTGGGGGTTCTCACGAGAATGGCAGGAATGATCATGTGCATGGCGACGAGAACTAGATGAGATGCTACCCTCTGCGTCGGACAGACTCGCATCTAATTTTCCTTTTCTTCCTTACTTCCTCTTCTTCCTTTTATTTTTGGTTATCTCACATGCTCTCTTCGTTGAACATACTGGCCGTATGTCTTGTTTTTCTTCTGCTGTGTATACACTGTAGGTTGAATGATGATGATGCTGTCTCACGACCCTTGTCATGCCCGTTGTATACTGTATTATATTATAGTGCTGTTGATACCTACTGCTGGCCATACATGCGTAACTATATTGTGAACTACACGTATCGACTGCTGTTGAGTCCAACGCTCGACGCATATGAATCTCCATGACCAACGGTCGGTATTGCTCTGCACAGTCCGTAAAGTACACCTCTCACTGATGGTCCGATGCTCCGGATCTCGATTCAGCAAATACAATAAAAATTTCGCTGTTGTGAAACGGAGGGTCGCTGTTTTTGGTCCTAGGCTCCACTGCTCAGCGGCGTTCCAGGACCCTGCACCGCTGTATTCTTGATCCTCCTGAGATAGCTTGTGGTGCGACCGTCCCGATCGAGAAATCAGCGGGCGGTTACCACAGGCGGCGCGCGGAGGGGCCGCGGCCGCTGGCCATGGGAGCCACCATCATCCCCACCGGTGCGTATTCCCCCGCGCCGGCTACCAGTCTCTCGTCCGTCCCAAAAATTCAGCCTTCTACATTAGTGCTGCGCAGCACACTGAACGGAGGATTCTCGGGCCTCCCAACTTGGTGCAGCCGTTTATCAAATCCCGCGTACGAGGACACCATAGGCTCCCCCTCCATCGTGTTCGCATTCAATTCAATACATCACGATTGGAGAACGTGTATACCCAAATCGCGACGCGATGATCCGAGGAGTTGACCTAAACCTGAAATCCCTGAAGTCCAGCCTTTCCCCTTTCAAGGTTCGATATCTTTGTATTTACCCGAACAATCGAATTCATATCGCAGCGAGGCCGTTGTTTGATCGTCTCATTGCATCATGACATTTCATGATCCGAGGCATGGTGTAGTCGTGTCTTGATAGGGATTTTTATTTTCGTCCGCGTCACCGTCGGAACCTATGGCAAAAGCACCAGTGCGTGAATTTTGTTTTCCGTGATCTTGGCTGGTGCTGACGTCTAAATCTGCCGACATGACGCTTTGGAGTTCCTAGAGTTTGCTGGCGTGAACTTAACTTTCGCCGCTCCTCGTGACTATCCGCGGAACAGCGACGGCGGAAACTCCCCTATGCATGCTTGGTACACACTTACAATCTAGGCTTTGCGCCGTCGGTAAGGAATGAATTGACCTCGCGGCCCTGAAGAAGCCATATTATATTACTATGGCTCCAAGTAGTAACTCTATTTTCATATTCGTTCGTATTGAGTCCCTCTGATTGGTATCAACACGCTGCTCGCCATGACTCTTACTTGAAGGTGGATGAGTTTTGGATAATTTTGAAATCCCGCCGAAGGACAGTTCTTCCCAATATTTTTTTGTACATCCGGAACGGTAATATCGCAAGGTCCAACATAGGGGATCTTCCAAATGTGGCACACAAACATCCTGTACCTAAACATAGCCATACAAACGACTTCCGCTGCTCCACTCGGTCTCATGAGGACTACAAGTTGTCATACATAAAAGATGTCTTTAAAATCGCTGGCTAGTCGGGGCGATGGTCGACTTTTGGCCCGGTCCCTTGGCTCAGCGAGGTCTCTGATTGGCCTTCAACTAGTATCTCGACTGTTTACATTTGTCCTCAACCAAGGCCTTGTCCGCCTCGCCTCGCCGCAAGCTTATGGCACGGTAGCCATCCAATTTGAGCTCTTTATGAGCACTATTCTCTTTCTGAGCCGGGAAGGCATCAGGAATAGCCTCCTTCGGGTTTGGCCCCAGCAAACGAATGTGAACAAATCCCCCACGACCGTTACTGCAGCGCACTGTGCAAACCTGGCAGCGTTACCCTTCTTCCTTGGCCTACCAATCACATTTGTCGTCATCGCACTTTATGCATTTTCTGCCAGCGATGCCGTCGCGAGTCAATCACATTTTTATCCTGCCTTGTTCAGTTATGCAGCTGCTGCCGCCGTTGAATTGCTGAGCGAACCGATGCATAACCGGTGAGTTACATCAACGATTATCGCATGAATCTAATTAACTCCCCCAGTGCCATGGGTGAAGTGCGCACGGATGTGCGCGTGAAAGCTGAAGGACTCGGAGTGGTCGCCAAAACGGTTACAACGTATCTAACATTGCTTTACGACAGCAAATCTCGGAACTCGGGCGAGTTGGCCTTGATGGCATTCGCTTTCGGTCAATTGGCGTACAGTGCAACTTTGTTTTGCGTGTACAAGTCGCAATTTCGTGACGTCAACCTTTGGCCGACTAAGGGACGAGGGACTTCCAAGTATGTCATACAAACTTTTATGTCTTTTGACCTTCGGCAACTTAATAGAACAGACAGAATGTGCGGAATCGCATAGTCGACGAATATTTTGACTATAGTTCTTTGCACCTCTCGATGACAATGACATTGCAATCATTGGTGAAACATTTCCTCACTGAGGGTGACAAATTCTTTGTATCATATTGGAGCCCTCTTCGAGACCAGGGAGGTTATGCAATCGCAGTCAATTATGGTGTGCCTCCTGCTTCTTGCAACATGATATTGGTTTTTTATTCTTGCTATAGGGTCCTTGATCGCCCGCGTAGTGTTTCAACCGATCGAAGAGATGTGTCGAGTCTACTTTTCTAAAATTTTGTCGGGTACCACGGCAGAGAATGGATCAAAAACGACCGGAACCCCGAGTAATCTGGAAGCACTCAATCAAGCATCCGGCGCGGTTGCATCCCTGCTTTCCGTTCAAATTACCTTCTCCTTGCTTGTTATGACCTTTGGTTCTTCTTACCTGCCGATTGTCCTGCAACTTCTTCTGCCCGCGCAGTATATATCTACGAGCGCTCCCGAGGTTTTATCTGCGTGGGTATGGTATATACCAGTGCTGGCTCTCAATGGAGGGCTAGAGGCATTTTATTCCAGCGTTGCTACTCCTCAGGACTTTCACGCACAGAGCCGGTAAGTTGTTCGTCTTTGGTGGCGCGTATGGTTCTTATGCACTGTAGATGGATGCTCGCCTTTTCAGCAATCTATATCCTGTCTGCAAGCGCATTATATAACCTAGGATTTGGTGACACATCTCTCGTGTACGCCAACATCGTGAATCTCACTGCCCGCATATGGTACACTGCAACATTCATCGTGGGCTACTTTGAAAGGAGGTTGAAGTCCCACCAGCTCAACCTTGCGAACGTGCTTCCTGGATGGAGATTTTCCGGCATGGTCATGTTATCCTTTGTGATCATCTTGTATAATGGTGCAAGGCTGGATCTTGCGGAACAGTTGGGTCGCAGGGCATTGTTCTCCATACCGGTACTTATGCATATCGCGTTGGGAAGCGGATTGGGTCTTGTGTGTGTTGGGTTGTGGTGGATAACAGAAGGGAGGCGATTGGTCGTTCGAGAACGGATCAAAGCAGAATAAATACGCTGGTATATTTCGAATCCCACAATGCACTGCCACCTACTGTACGTGATTGTCCTCTGCGCAACTATCTCGGGATGGCTTCCGAGGTCGTCGTAGAACCCATCGACGAGGTAGGAGGATTCATCGAAATGTTTGTTAGGCTTGTATGAATTCAGACCTTTATGCTCGCCAGGGCCAATTGGCTGGTGACAATGGCCAAATCTATCTCTTTCAATGGCTCGCTGCCATGGAGAAGAGTCTCAAGGAGGTTTCTATCGTATGTCTTTATGGTTTTCTCGAGTCCCAGGTGGACTAATCGCTCCTTAGGACCAGCTTAAATCCACACAATCTTCAGTCGAAGAAACTTTGCTCAAAATCGTGTGCGGCAATGACAATTACCCGCTCCCTGGCCGCGGGCTACGCAACCTTGCAGCAAGATGCTTCATCGTTCAATATACTCGAGGCGACTCGAAAACGCTGTTTGATACGCTCCGGATGTTGCTGAAGACCGCAGGAGATGTGAAAATCGATAAGAATTCGCTTCGAATGTAAGCTTCCATCGCAACATGCCAGTTAAGCCGCTGTGAATGGAACTAGAGCAGCATTTTGGACGACCGGCGAACTTATGGCCGCCTTTGGATCTCAGGCAAGTTGGAGTCTCTTGCGTTGCCTGGACTTCAATTCGAACCATCTTTCTAGTTCATGTCTTTTTTGGCTGAAATCGCCACCATCTCCATGAAAACCTTTAGGTCTTCTAGCGTAAGGAAATGAATATACAGTTCTCGTTTTGGGCTCTAATTACCTTCGGCCAGTCCCCTCAAATGCGTTGTCACGCTTTGATTATGCTTCGAAAGGCTCTGAGTTCAGCGAAAAAGGGATTGTCAGATTCTCTCGCCAAGGATATTCTCAAGAACATGAAGAATGGATTAACTGACAAGGTTCTTCCTGTACAACGGGCGGCCGCCGGGGTAAAGTGCCTTGTTCGGTTAGACTCGAGTCCATTCTCACTCTATTACAAGGTCCTGGTTGCCATGTTCTCCCCAGAGGAATCAGTAACGCTCGCGGACGTCGAATCTGTGCTCGGGATTTGCATAAAAAGTCTGGATGGGAGTGATCGGTTAACAAGACAGTCGCTCGCGCAACTGGTCGGGCATGTGCTAGCGGCGACGCAGGTCCTCCGAGTTTCTGCTGTACCCGAACCTCCCCAGAAGGGGAAGAAGGAACAGGAAGACAACGATGGGTCGAACCCTGACGTTTCCGAGAGCACCAAGGCTCTTCTCAGACCGGGGGAGATGTTGTCACAATTGTCTGTGCATTTCAATAAACCTCAGCTGTCGCGAAAAGCACGAGCTGGTCTCTTTGATTTCTACCTTGCCTTATTAACAAAACTTGGTCCAACCTTTTCGGAAACTAATTATGGCCTTATTGTCAATCACCTCATGACAGAAGTCGTCTCGAACCCGAAAAATATTTCTACGAGATACGACAGACTGTTTATCCAGAAGTTGGTCGGAGCGTTACTCAGGGATCTCATCGCGACCAGAATGCTCAGTGAACAGGGACAAATTTCTGCAATCCAAGAACTTTCGTCTTCTTATGCGAAAAGATGGCCGGCACTCATGCCCGGACAAGCAGCTCCGAATCCCACTGTGCTGGTGATCATTCTAAAGGAGATCGCAGAGCTGTTACAGCAACTTGGTAATGCTCCTCCTCCGGTTCAGGTAATCGTGAGGTATCCAATCTAGCAATTTACTTACCATCTATGCTGGTTTAGGACGCAATATTGGAACCGCTATTAAATCTCTTGACTCATCCAAGTCATGGGGTTCGTGTAAATGCAAGCTGGACTCTCCGATGCTTCTGTTTCTCAACCCCCTTGCGTTTGCCCAAAGCCATACTCTCGATCTCTGAAGCGTTGCACCGTGATATAGAGTCTCTACAATCTCCGGCAGCACCATCTGACATCGACCGACGTGCCCTGGGACGTGCCTATGGTTTGGCAGGGCTAGTCTCAATCATCCCGCATCGACCCTTGTACGTTTCCTTCGACATTGCATCCAATGTCCTAGATACAGCCACAGACCTTCTCAAACGTGCGAGCGAGCACGATGTCCAGATAGCAGGCGTAGAAGTGGAAGTGGCATGGATACTAATCGCCTCGTTGATGTTGCTTGGCCCCAATTTCGTTCGATCGCATCTTCCCCAACTCTTGGTGCTCTGGCGTAATGCACTTCCAAAGCCAACGAGTAAAGACAGCGTTCCCGGTCGTAGTACCACCGAGTGGGAATTTCTGCTGTATGTCCGAGAGAGCGCACTCGGGGCCATCCTATGTTTCCTGCTTCACAATGCTCCTCTCGTGACTCTCGACGTTTCTCGGAGGGTCTCCTCCTTGTTAAGCAATGCCCTCGCTTTTACTACGGCTTTTGCGTCCCAGCCATTGGAGGAGTCATCTTCCGGCCTGGAAGGCCCATCGCTCCGCATGAGAGAAGGCTTACTTCGTCGGAGGGTGTTCCAATGCTTTACCGCACTGGGGTCGTCGACGTTAACCGATTCTGTCCAGTCTACTCTACTGCAATCCACCATGTCCGTTTTTGCAGGTCCGGAGGGTGATGGCGTTTCTGCTATGCAAGCCTCTATTGCTTCTTCTTCAGGCACCTTTACCACTGTTTGGCAGACAACTGACGGATTCGGGCATGGCGTCACCACCATGGACACCGTGAATGATGAAGCCGAGGCGCTTTCTAAAGGATTGGAGACTGGAATATCCATACGAGAACAGATCGAAGACCTTACGGATCTCCTTGTATGTGGGTCTGTGTCGGAACGATAATTCGCTGAATTTTCTCTAGTTACACACACCGGTGCTTGGATCGTGCGAACATGATACACTCTCATTGTGTCTGACTGATCCTACCAGTAATGATCGTGCTACTCTCGATTGCCCAGCCTCTACGTCGGCCGTAGTGGATGCCTCTATCGAACTGTTTGCAAGACTGCTCCCTGTACAAGACTTGAATATGGTGACCCGTACGGTTACTCAGCTCATCGAACTGGTGAAGTCTCCAAAACTCGAAAAGAACTTGGGGCGTAGGGCAGCCGTGCTTATTAACAGCGTGGTGGCCATTGCTCGTGCACTCCGTTATGCAATGGAGTCTCATACTCGCCAAGCAAAAGAAACGTTGGGAAGTACTCAAGTTACCACCCCTCTTGCTTCGCTACTAAAGGTAACGTACAGTTACTCAATGAAGCGTTTTTGTTACATGGTACGTACAGGAAGCGCTTATTGATGGGGATCCCCTCCTACGACGAGCCAGCAGCGATGCAATAGGCCGTCTGGCAAACATTTCTGGGACGGCTTTCTTGACGACTCAAGCGAAGGTACTAGTTGATCATATCGTTAACAATCGCGATCCACAAGGTCGCGCTGGCTGTGCTCTGGCCTTTGCCGCTCTCTACGAACATGTCGGGGGTCTTGCGGCGGCACCCATCCTGAAGACCACTGTCAACATACTCATGTCCCTTAGCAACGACCCCCACCCGCTCGTTCATGTTTGGTCTTTGACAGCCCTGGCGCGGGTTATAAACGCTGCTAGCCTGACTTTCGCACCGTTTGTTCCGAGCACTCTCGGAATGTTGCTCAAGATATACATGTCCGATGCTCACGAGATGGAAGGCGGGACACTCAACAATGCCAATATCAGTGGTGATCTACAGGCCTTCCCCGTAGTATGCCGTATCATCGATGCTATCATTACGGTCTTGGGACCCGACGTTCAAGAGTCGACGCGAACGCGAACGCTCGTTCTCGATCTCATTCAAGAGTTCTCGCTGGAGGAGGATGAGACCATTTTGATAGAAGCAATCAAATGTACTCAACATCTGCTCATGTTCGCCTCAGAATACGTGGATATCCCGGAGACGGTGGCACGTTTCCGGACATATCTTAGTTCCAGCCGCCGGCAGCTCAGGCTCGCTTCCATTGATGCCCTATATCAACTTGTCCAAAAGGATGCGCTAGTAGTTTCGAGGGTTGGCGGTGATAGACTGGTGGAAGATCTTTTCGCCATGCTGGATGGCGATCCCAGCATCGAAGGTGTCAGGAACGTCATTGCAAGCTGGCTCGCACAGACTGCCATTCACAATCCTTCGGCTTGGATTGATCTATGTCAAAGGATCATGTTACGAACGAATGCCACCCAAAAGGTAGCGGATACTTCGGGGAACCTCGACGACGAAGGTCAGTCCCTGAATGCAGGGATGCCCACGGACAAACCTGACCAAGATCGGCCCTCGTCTGTCACCATGTCTCGGTGGAGAACACAACTATTTGCTCTGCACTGCCTACATGAGATTTGTACCATCGTCGACAAGTCTGGAAGGCAGGAGCATTTCGATATACCGTATGCACGCAGCCGCGGCCTCCCCGTTCAGGGCCTTCTCGTCTCTCGCGTACCTGATTTGATCAAGATGGCGTTTACTGCTTCAGCCGCCTATGTCACGGAGATCCGTCTTGAAGGGCTGGTTGTTCTTCGTGACATTATCCAGGTGAGCGAGCGTCTCATCCAAATAGTTTTCCCGCTAATGGTATCACTCAGGTCTTTTCCAAAGCACCCGACCCAGATTTCCCTGAAGCTCTACTACTTGAGCAACACCAGGCTCCGATTACTGCCGCTCTTACGCCTGCTTTTTCCTCTGACTCTACTCCCGAAATTCTGTCATCTGCGATTGACGCTTGCGCCGTTTTCGTGGGCTGTGGCGTCGTCAAGGATGTAAGCAGGATGGGTCGTATCCTCAAACAATTGACAAGCGCCCTTAAAGAGATGGACGGTATGCGAGAGTGCTTTCTTGTTTCGCAATGATTCGACGTACCGTTTCTAGATCATGGTAATCTGAAAATGGGGACCTCATGGGAACTCGGTCCAAACGCTTCTGCCATACTGACCGTATCTATCCTTACCGCGTGGGCTCGATTGGAGATCGCTTCTGCAGAGCAAGCTTATTTGCTGGAGGTCATCAAACCTTACAGGGGCATTCTTGCTTCACAATGGATTGGCTGTTTACGCGACTACGCTACCATTCGTGCCGACTCAGAGTTTGTGCATGACTTGTCTATTGTTTCTGTGGATCCTTCGTACGCGAATCTGGGGAAAGTAGTCTTGCTGCCAGTGAGTGAACTAATTCAATTATAAGCGGATGTCTGATCAGGTCCTAGTATTACTCTGACTCTTGGGCAACCATTCTCCAAGCCGTCGCAAATGCGATGGAACACAGCGGGCAGCACATCTCCAGTGCTATTTTGGGCCAAAGTTCTACTACAACAGCAGCATCGTCAAATGGTCTTGGACTCCCCCGTACCGAACCTGCACCACTCTTTTTCGTACTGTTTGGTCTCATCTACGAGGCTTTGGCGGCCCCCTCCCCTCAGTCGTCTGCGACACCTGACTTGCGTAGCGCTACAGTCACCGCATCGCTCAGGGCCCTAAAGTGTCTGATCGACCCTTGCTACTCAGGGAAAGCACTGTTAGAGCCCACCGTTTTCAAAGAATTCATCAGCATGTGCTATCGGATGGCAATGGTAGAAAATGCAGCGACCCTTGTGCACCTATTGGAAGTTGTCACGGTATTTGCAAAGTATTTTGGGCACCTCGGTGTTGATAGTGTCGTAGCCCCGTGAGCTATCGTC
This sequence comes from Solioccasus polychromus, assembly GCA_038090335.1. Lineage (NCBI taxonomy): Eukaryota > Fungi > Basidiomycota > Agaricomycetes > Boletales > Boletaceae > Solioccasus > Solioccasus polychromus. Next base: position 25,785 of record JBBPMM010000216.1, on the reverse strand, counting down.
GAGAACTCCGTCCGGTTCTTTTGCCCTTACTTGCTTTGGTAGGAACGAAGCGTTGTCCTCGAACTCGGTCCGCGCACACTGCTTGAAGATCTGTGCATATATTCTACATCACGCTCGGCAAAGTCAAGGTACCCCCGCCATTCGTAAGCAGATTTGCGAATTCTCTGCCCTTGCTTATTGATGAACATCTTCTAGCTGGAACGGTCCAAGAACTCTCTAGAATGGTGACCTGCGCCTTGAATGCTTTCCAGTTGGTCGCATCGACTACAGAGGGGAATGTCCGAGAGGATGTAAGAGGTGTGGGCTGCATGCTCTATGCAGGTATGACCGTATGGCGGCATTATGACACTTTTTCTAATTTTTTTTAAATATCGCCAGAACTGTTGAAAGACGAGACATTGGACATTGACCTTATAACTCCTACCCTGCCTGCATTCAAGTCTTTGGTGTTGGTCGAATGTCACCCGAGGGTCCGCGATCGGTACGATAGCCTGATTCACGGCATCCTGTCTTCGTGCCTGCTCAACGTCGACGAAATGCGGTTAGTTATGATATGTGTTCAATTCGCTTTGCGTACTGAATTTTGCTATAGTGGTAGAGAAGGCCTGATCTCGTCTAAGAAAGTCAAGACTAACCTCTTGGCTGCTGTTCTCGTCTTGTCCAGCCTTTCCTCAAAGGTGACGGTTGCTCGTGCCGTGGTGGAGCATTTGTGCTTCGTGATCTCGCAGAAGCTTGAAGAGAACGATGATGTAAGATTGTCGTTATCAACGATCATTACGACCTCTGAATTTAGGACGTAGATGGCTATAGTTGCTGTCCATTGTGCAAAGACCATCATGGTTGCTGCCTCTGCCAGCGAGCTGCTCCGCACTTGCGTACGGCTTTTGTTGCCCGGCTTGATCCATTTAGTTGTTAGGATCTCAACCCGACTAGACAATGGCTCACTGTCAGAACAAAACACTGCGTCCATCGAAGAAATATGGAAAGCATTCTCCGCCCTAGTTTCCCTGACGACGACAGGGCAACGTAAGTCGATGAATGACTGTACTGTCTTCCGATCTGACGACGTGAACACAGGGACCCGTATCTTGAGCATTGTCATGCCCACGATCACACTTTTGCTTCGCCCATCCCAAAGTCCACCGTCGAGCATACACTCGAGCGCGGTCGCACAACTGCTTTCCTTTGCGACTACGTCCCCGACAAACTTCAAGGAAGCGACTGCACTGCTTGACCCCGATGTACGAGAAACACTCGAGCTCTCTATCAGAAAGGCCGTGGAACCGTCGACTGCGAACCAGACGACTCCGCGTCCACAGATCTCTCTGAGATCGTTTTGAACTGTTGGTCACCCTCCACGGCGTTAACGTGTCTAGATACAATTATCTCGAAGCACGTGGTAGTACATATATGTAAAGGCCTTTGTGGATTCAGAATCGGACCGCATGCCGGTACGCTCCACCTATTTTACATACGGACGGGAGAAGTGATCTGGGCTTTGATGCCGGTGAATGACTCGGAGTCGGCAACGGCCTCTTACCGAACTTTCACGATGTTGGTGGTTTATTCCATTGGGAATACCATCACCACGACTAGAACTGCTGGAGCAAGGTGAAATTTCCTTGTGTCCTACTGGCAAAACCGCTTACCTGCACGATCGTAATTTCCGTCCTAGATCGGTGTGACCCTCGCCGGCGTCGGCCAAACAATAAATGCCGGTGAAATGTGAGACTTCGCAACCAGCTGGGAAAGTCATCAAAGTTCATATGTAAGTAAGTACATGTGGTATATATAAATTCGGGCGTGGTTTATTCATGGAGTCGTAATCCGTGACCTTTGCTCAAGCGAACTTGCCGACGCCCATGTCCCATAGGTCAGTGTGGACTAATTTTGGACCCTTGTGCTGAACTCCATCTCAGGCAGGAGAGACCTAGTGAACAGACCGTCGGAGACATTGAGCACGTATCTGTGCCCAACGATCCCAGGGCTTGGGGTAGTGCTCGAAAGGTGTGTTTTGTTCAGATTTGCACTGTACACCGGTCTCCTAACAGAACACATCGCAGACACTGACACTGGTGATCGTATCATCGGCATCGATGATAGCTGGTATTGCGACCACCGTCCAGAATCGTGAGCACCTCCTTCCCTCTTGACCGGCTGGCCCATGAACGCTCGCACGTAGCGGCAAACGCACAGATCGAACAGGATCTTCATGCTTCTAGTTCAGAGATCAGTTGGAGCCTGTCCGTGTTTCTCCTCCTCCAAGGACTCTTCCCCCTCGTGTGGAGCGCTGTCAGCGAGGTTAAAGGCCGCAAGGTTTGTCATTGTAGGCCGACCTGAAAGCTGTTTCCCTGAAATCTCATGCGATCCAGGTCGTCTATTTATCATCGATGATGCTATTTATTATTGGCTCGGCCGTCGTAGCAACTTCAAAGTCCATTGGCCTCGTCATAGGAATGCGTGGCTTGCAAGCTGCGGGGTAGGTACTCACTATATTAGCATCCTACGACATCAATGACTCGGTTTTCCCAGCTCGAGTGCAGTTATGGCTATCGCTGCTGCAACCCTTGCTGATATATATGAACCCCACGAACGGGGTACGAAGATGGGAATATACTATGCAGCACCACTCCTTGGTATATCTATCGGTCCTTTTTTCGGCGGAGTATTCGCACAAGCTTTCGGCTGGCGTGCCGTATTTTGGTTTGCATTCATCAGCGGGGCTGCTGTTTTCATACTCTTGCTTGTCTTTTTCAAAGACAGCTTCCGAAAAGAGAGGAGTCTCTTGTATCAATATCTCTATCGCAGACGATCAGAACAGCGTCCATCGTCTGTGACTTCGCCGAGCAGGACCGGCACCATGGAATCATTGCCTGATAAATCACCAGAAATTATCTCTGAAAAAACTCCTGCGGAACTAGAAACCGGAACAAATGTTCCTGGCGTTCTGCACGTGGAAGATATGACGCTGTCTTTGCTGGATGTTAACCCCTTCCCACCAGTCGTATCAGTGTTGAAGCGGTGGAACAATGATGCTGTTCTTCTCGCGTCAGGTGAATGTTTCCCAGAAACGTGTGTCTATTTGGATATTGGTCTTACTTGACATTCTAGGCTTAATATTTGGGTTCACGAACAGTCTTACGTATACCTGCGCAAGAACACTGTCGACATGGTACGGTTATGATGCTCTGTACACAGGCCTTGTTATCTTATCCTACGGAGCGGGTGCGTTTGCCTACTCACGCCCACGTTTCGACGCTTCATATGCTATTTTGACGACAGGTAGTATTTGTGGTAGTGTCCTTGGTGGGCGGTGGTCAGATCGGATGCTGGAGAAGCTTAAGAGTCGACATGGAGGAAAAATGCAACCAGAGGTGGATACGCATGTCTTTTTCATAATCCAAACTCGCCTTTGTCTCATCGTGTTTTCTAGATGCGACTCCAGAGCACACTGCCAGCCATGCCTTGGCTAGTCCTCTCCGCGATTGGCTACGCGTGGATTTGCCAAACCCACCAGTCGGTCGCTGCAATTTGCGTGATGCTATGCATCGCTGGATTTTCTGCCACGTGAGCCTCCTATTCTCAGATGCCTTGATGTTGCTAATCTGCTTTGCGCACCACCAATAGATGGATTTATAGTAGCGCTCTCACTTATATCGTCGACGCCAACACAGGACGCTCCTCGACTGCTGTGGCGACAAACAGTGCATATAGAGGAATACTCGCGTTTACTGCACTTGAAATTGCAGTTCCCCTCCAGGTCAGTATCTTGCGTCGCGGAAGGACTACGTCGATTGAATGGTTCCGCAGGACAATATTGGAGATGGTGGATTGTACACTTTTTGGGCCGGCGTATTGGTCGTCATGGAGATGCTGGTTCTGCTGGTCTTAAAGTTTGGGCAACAATGGCGGGAGAAGTGCGGAGAGGCCGAAAGGAAAGACGATGCCAAATGATGATGCTTCATCGAATCCTTTCAGAGTCGGTTTATGAAGGTAAATTATTTACTGTCACCTTATCCACACCAACGCGTCCTGGCGAACCTCTGGTCTCAGTTTTTTGCCTGTTTCAACACTTTCTTGCCATGACCTCATCGGAGTATTACCCTCATAGTTATTGGGTTTACCTTCGTTACTCCCAAGATCTCTTATAATTATGACAGCTAACTTATTATATGCGTATATATGAGTAAGATCTGGGTTGATACACCATAGCTTGTGAAAAAAGTCAAGGTTCGATCGACACCGCAATGTTCTACCTGGAGATCACACAATAGGCTAGTCGTCATGATTATCTCGTTCACTCATTTCTGCGTAGCAGGCCATTCTATTATACAACAGTCAATCGCACTAACTTTGAGATGCTAGGATTGCGATCAGATGTTGAGATGGACTCGGAAGTACAGAAGTTCACGTACCCCTATACAGCCTTACGGACACGGAGCGGCACGACTCGGACGAAGTCTTCCTCAACGTAATTATTGAGTTTCACATTGCAGTGCGTGACGTGGGACTTGCCTATTTATAGTTTCTTTCGGATGAAGACTCAGTGCCAGACCACAACTTCAAGAGTTGACAATTACTCAACATTACTGAAAACTACCTAAAATGTCCGACTTCTCCACTGAGCCCTAGGACTCCGCAGTGACCCGAGTTCCTATAATACCCCTTCCCTTAGTACGTCCGGTATAAATTCGTGCGTGGTCAAATCATGAATCGAAATCGTTAACTTCGCTCAAGCAAACCCTAGCCATGTCCTGTGGGTACGAAGGTTGGTTTTGAGTTGCAGACTGTGGTACTAAGCTTTGTCCCAGAGAGGAGAGACCACCTAATGAACAGACTGTCAATGATATCGAACATGTACCCGTTCCCGACGATCCCAGAGCGTGGGGCCATGCCCGGAAGGTTTGTTCTACCCAGCGTTACATGGGACTGCACTTTCTTGACCAAGAGCATTCTAGACGCTGACACTAGCGATCGTATGTTCAGCGTCTATGATACCCAGCCTTGCGACCACTGTCCAGAATCGTGAGCACCCCCATTTCTCCCGATGGACCGACTCATGAAAACACACACGTAGCGGCAAATGCACAGATCGAACAAGATCTTCATGCTTCTAGCTCTGATATCAGCTGGAGCCTGTCTGTGTTTCTTCTTCTCCAAGGGCTCTTCCCCCTAGTGTGGAGCGCTATTAGCGAGATCAAAGGCCGCAAGGTTTGCAGTTTGTGGACCGACTCGATTGCTGCCCTGAGATTCCATGCCATATAGTTCGTTTATTTATCATCAATGTTGCTATTTATTGTTGGTTCGGCTATCGTTGCGACCTCAAAGTCCATCGGCCTTGTCATAGGAATGCGAGGCGTGCAAGCTGCAGGGTGGGTGCATTGTTCTTTTCTTGTTTTACGAATTCGTTGACACGTCACGTCTGCTAAGCTCGAGTGCGGCCATGGCTATCGCTGCTGCAACACTTGCTGATATATATGAGCCTCACGAGCGGGGTACGAAGATGGGAATTTCCTATGCAACGCTCCAACTTGGTAGCTGCATGGCCCCTGTTCTCGGTGGAATCTTCGCGCAAGCCTTTGGCTGGCGTGCCGTATTTTGGTTTGCGCTTATCGTCGGAGGCATCGTCTTGTTATTCTTGATCATCTTTTTCAAGGAGACCTTCCGAAAGGAGAGGAGTCTCTCATACCAAAATGTCCATCGCAGGCGATTGGAACAACGACAATTATCTACGTCTGCAGCTGGCAGGGCAGATGCTGCGGAATCGTCCACTGAGAAATCGCCACGAATATCCTCGGAGAAGACTGCCGTGGAGCTAGAAGCTGGAACAAAGGTTGTTCCTGATACTCTGCATGTCGAAGACATAACGCTATCTTTCATGGATGTCAACCCCTTACCACCAGTCATATTAATATCGAAGCGATGGAATAATAACGCCGCTCTCTTCGCGTCAGGTCGGTGCATTACGGAACGCTCATGCTCACTAGGTCGTTGACTCCATGTCAGGTTTGATATATGCTTTCACCAATAGTCTTACGTATACCTGCGCTAGAACGCTGTCGACGCGATATGGTTATAATGCTCTGTACACGGGCCTCGTTCTGCTTTCCAATGGAGCAGGTGTGTCAATTGTTCAAGTCAATACCATATCGTAATGCTTCACATGCCACTTTGAATGCAGGCAATATATGCGGTAGTGTTTTTGGTGGACGATGGTCTGATAGGACGTTGATAAAGCTCAAGAGTCTGCATGGGGGGAGAATACATCCAGAGGTGGGTATGCATGTCCTCTCTAATCGTCCTGTCTCGCCTTTGTCTTACGTCGGATTCCCTAGATACGTCTCCGGAGTACATTGCCTGCAATGCCCTTGGTCCCTCTTTCCGCATTAGGCTACGCGTGGATTTGCCAAACTCACCAGCCGGTCCCCGCGATTTGCGTGATGTTGTTTATCGCTGGCTTTTTTCCGGTGTTAGTCTCCCTTCCTCAGACTAGCATAGCGGGCCGCTTAACTGCTCTTCGTGGACAGGTGGGTGTACAGTAGCACCCTCACCTATATGATCGATGCAAATACGGGCCGATCCTCGACTGCTGTCGCAATGAATAGTGCATATAGAGGAATACTCGCTTTCGTTGCGCTCGAGATCGCGGTTCCCCTTCAGGTGAGTAGCTTTGCTGAGGCGGAACCATACCATGTCAATTGAAGGTTCCTGTAGGACAAAACTGGTGATGGTGGACTGTATACTTTTTGGGCTGGCATGTTGGTCCTCATGGAGTTGCTAGTTCTGTTGGTTCTAAAGTTCGGGCAACAGTGGCGAGAGAAATGTGAAGATGCCGAAAGGAAAAACGATATCAAGTAATATACCTATAATTTGGTTGAAGGGTTTCCGCTGCACTGACTTTTTTTTACGTGGAAGTAGATTATAATGAATCGTACGCAGGCGTTGATTCGAATACTCAAGGGTCTACATATCATACTCGTGTGGGTTGGAGGCCTAAATCTGGGCGTTCCCAGCCTGGTCGACGCTGCGCAGTTTCACATATACATCACTGCCTGCAATATCTTAATACTGGTACCTTCTGAGAGAGCGAAAGGACGACTTACCCCATCCATCCAAAGAGAACAAATCGAGTGTGCCACCAAAGTATTTTGCATACAATCTGCTCATTGGGAGTCCATACCCTAAGCCAGCGATGGTGCCCATTCCAACTTGTACGCCCTTCCCTGTGATTTCACCAAAGAGATTACCCTCGCCTCCACTCGCACCTCCATCAACAGCGGCAACTCCACCAACTTGCTGCGCGGCGTATGGTCCGCCGTCATTCTCAGCATTCCCAGCTGTGGTAAATGCGTACGAAAATATCCGTGCCATGTTGGACGGCGAGACCCCACCCCCTTGATCTCTGATTCTGATCGAAAGGAGAGGTGAGGCAGAAGGGGGAGAAATTGTCACAATGACCGGAGCAACTGTATGTGTGGACGTTGTGCCATAGAGCTTGAAATGGTGCTCGACTGTCGCTCGGAAAGCGTTCTTCAGAATTTCAGTGAGAATGTATTCGAGGTGCACTGGAACGTAGCTTCGTCAACCGATCAGATCGCGGATGCAGTAGACAGGATTAGGTCGGGACTCACGCAAACGTCGTGTCTTGATGTCCGTCAATGACGATGGTCGGAGAGGTCCCAAGCGTTGCTTCGCAAAGCTCACTCACGAACGCACCGCACATCTTGACCATGGCTGCAGGAGAGCAGGCCATATCGACAATACCGTTGTGAGATATGGGCTCTCCACCGCTCCGACTCTCCAGAGCTTGGGACAAGGCGATGTGTTGCTCAGCAATCAAACGAACCGATATCCGGTTACGAATGGCACCATCCAAGAAATTGCTTATCTGTGTCGGAGACATGTATTTGGCACATTCTTGGAACCTAGAATAAGGTGGAAGATATACATGAGATGCAAGCGGAGAAAAAGGAAACACGGACCCCTTGGCCATAGTCGGTATGTCGTTCCGGTGGCTCTCCACCAAGTGACTGAGTTCGGCTGTGAATGATGCATTCTCTTCGAGAGTTGTGACTGGCGGGTAGTTTGCCAGAAACTGGAAGCTCTGTCTGTACGCATGCAGCGTCTTTGAAACGTAGGGATTGGTCCCGACGATGAACGGAAGGGTTTCGAGGGCCCGCGCACGTCTCGCGAGGCGACGTGGTATCTCGGACAGCACGAAGGAGACACTTTGTAGCACCGATTCTGGGGTAAGAGGCTGACCAAAAGAAACAAGTGAGTTTAGTGTAAGTGGATGAGGAGGATGAGCAGCGTAAGAAGCCAGCAGCTGTGATAACTGAGCATTTTGGGGTTCGGGCGCACGTCGAACGTGAAACGAGCGGCGATGTAGCCTTCGTGTGGCAGTGACAGAATCCCGTACAATCGTGCTCGCGGACATTATGGTGGATGTGCAAGATATGAACTACATGCACGCGGCGGATCTACCGTGAGACGATCATAACACTGGTTGTACTAGTACTGAAGAATAACAAGAAATATATATCTTTTTACTAGTCGAGTACAGGAATCTTCGATGCTACTACTAACCTAGCCACACTCTCCAAGGATCGAGAGAGCGAATGGGCACGGAGAAGAACTCATGTCGATTCAACACGTTTTCTGGATCCTCTTGGTGGCTTGTGTTCTTGGCAGTAACCATCAGACAGAGAAAGAACTAGGAATTTGTTGCTTACTTGGTTTCGCGGATTCCACGTCCTCAGTCATATCTGCCGTATAAGACGATGCACCGCTCACAGAAACAGAGGCAGAATCCTGCCGACGCGACAACCGCCTCGGTCGCGAACCGTGTGACGTGGCAGTGTCCGGTACTGGGGAAGGTGCTAGTGGAGGTGACTGCAAAGAAGGGAGTGTAAAGTTAGACTGGGTAGCGCTAACGGCGGATAATCGTGGTAATCGAATTCTGAGAGTGGGTGTAGCTGATGTGCCAGATTGGGTGATTGTTACTGTGGCTTTGGGTGTGGCGGGCTTCGACGGGGATTGTATCACAGGTGGAGGGGCAGGTTCGGATACAGCGGGTACAGTCGGATCGGATGGTACGGATGGGGAAGGTGCACGTCGCACCAGAGGTGTCGAACCGCCCTCTTTCGTTCTCTCCAGACCCTGTTTTTTCCGGCGTCCCCGAGCCGCCCTCTGAGGTTTTTCGGTTCGTCGGGAGGATGCCTACAAACAATTCCAGCACCGTTTTATTCATGTCGCCGTACTCGACCTACCAGTTCTGTGACACCGGACGCCAATTCAACGAATGCAGGTTCTTCTTTTTCCAGTTTCGGGGCAATCCTTGCCCTCTTTGGCTTAGCAGGAGAAGGAAGGTCAGCAGAAGTTTGTGGGTGCGACGCAGCATTAGAAGGGATGATGTCTGTAGTATTCCTGGCAGACGGCTTGGAAGGCGCCTTGCGCTATGCCAAGTCCATTCAGTCACCCCAGTAAAAGGGGAAAGTACGTATATTCACCTTTGATACAATAGACTGTGTGGCTTCTTTCAGTTCAATTGTCCTGGGACCTGATACAGGGAAAGAAGTCTGAGGCTCGATGTCTGTTTGGGTACCAGAATCAATCATAGCCCTCTCCGGCGCCTTTTGACCTTGTACACCATTTAAATATCGAGGGAGTGGCAATTGAGTGGATCCGGCCGAAGATTTGCCCTTCAGAGAAAACAAGTCGTGCAAATCACACAATAACTTTAAGCAGAATTGAGTTCCAAGTGGATATTCAAATGACCAACCAGCTTGCCTGTGCAGCGCGTAAATCATCAAGCGACATGAGCGGCACCTTGGAAGACAATTGAGATTGAGCTTCCTCCTCCGTTTCATCAAGGGAGCTCAAAGAAGTCAATGGCGACGATGCTACGGATATGATATCCTTCTCTCTATTGTGAATGCACGGTTAATAACTGATTCATCTAAGCTCAAGGTATAGCTCACTTGGGCTCTGGACGTTGCTCCTTGCTTATCTTGCTCCAGAAATCGAGCATGATAATGCGTTCTGGAACTCTGTACCGTCTCCCGTTTATAAGCACCTCGTCAAGGACCAGCTTTTCTGTCATGGCTGCAGACTGTGGGTACAAAATCTCGATATTGCCATTGTTCCGCTGATTGGGTTGAGTAATATCAATAGGTGAAACGTTTTGCTTTGGGATACGTCGCTTCCGTTGCTATGTGGACAGAGAAGATTTCCCGTGTAATGAGTCAACTTCAGTAACGTTGTCGGAGAACACTCACAAGAACTTGGTCAGCGTGGTTTGGACACATCCATTTCCTTCCGAAAGAAGGCATAGACGTGAGGGGAGGGTCAAGGCAATCGAGATGGAAGTGGAGGTTGCAGTAATCACAAGAAACGATCGCCTTTCCACTTTCCGGGGTCAAACTATGTGCGACAGAAGTCGACCTACGTGGACGCTTTTTCGAGGATACGGCAAGGCTGCTTGGTAGCGCTGATATGCCACATCTGAAACACAACACGGGTACACCATTTCGGTCCTTCAATCGATATGGATCGCGGTCTTCGAGTTGCCCAAGACGACTGGAAGATACGAGTTAGAAAGGATAGAAAAGAGATAACGTACTTACTTCAGGCGGGGCTGCTTCACTTCTGAGGTATCCACATAAGCCCCATTTGCACCAGCGGCAACTGAAAGACACGTGAAGTGAGGTGGTGGCAGGACAAGAGAGCCCACAGACCGTCTTTGAAAAAGTTTCTAATATCATCTGGGAGCTGAAATTCTTTAGGGATACTCGTTTGAGCGAGGTGGATGAGAGGAGACAAGAAAGATGGCGCAGGTTTCGGCGGTGGGTTCTTCGAGACACGAATACCAAGTTAGCACCGCATACACTAGGACAAGTCGTAGAACATACTCTGCGAGTGACACAACCCGGACAAAACCATCTCTCGCCTTCTGGGAGGTCAACTGTCTCCATAGGAGGGTCCAAGCACCAAAGATGGAATGCTCGTGGACAGCTGTCACAGTACACAAGCGCACCTAATGATCGGCATGATGAACAGTGATCCTCGTTCAGCTATGCACCCGAATGTAAAAAAGTGAGGACAATAGGCCAGTGACATCTCAACGAAAACGCACCAGACCAAATGAAGGTTCAGGAGACAGGGAGATTATTCCAACAGGTTCCTCCTTTACTCTGACCCCTCGATCTATCTCTTTTCCTTTTCCCTTATCTTTTCTCGTCGACCTTGCTCTCTCACTAACAGCAGAGGGAGCAGAATCTTCACACCCCGGCAGTGAGTTCGCACGAGACAGTGACATTGAAGGGTCGTCTGACTCGGGTTGTACCGGAAATGGGTCGGAGTCTGGGAAGGGTGGCATGCTGGGCTGACGAGAAGGTGGTAGGTCTGGTGGGGCTGGATCGGGTGCAAGAAGGGATGCAGAGAGGCTGGTGCTAGCACCACCGTTGTTCAGGCTTCTGGCATTCGCCCTTTGGGCCCGCCCGTTGGCGATCCTGAACGCAGAGTGACGGACGGCCGACAAAAGTACGAAGTGCACAGGCAGTGCATCAACAAGGGTTTGGATTAAGTTGCGAGGGAAACGAAATAAGAGGAAGCCCAGCGGTGTAAAAAAAAGAGAGGGCAGACGTACCCTTTGTCGATTCTGGCCCGTTTTCGACGGGGCCCGTCGACCTCCGAGACGTTGAGAGAACCCGTCATGAGGCCGGAGTAGGTCGAGCCTGGATCCGATGTGGGGAGATAGGACAAGAAAGCGGATGGTTTCTTTGGGTCACGCTTCTGTGCAGCCTGCTGAATGGAGAGCAGGGAAGGTGGACCTGGCAAAATTTCAGTAGAAAGGGAAGGATCCGAGAGGCCCTCGAGGTGGGGTGGCTGCAAGACAGGAACTCCTTGCAACAGGTAAGCCGGAACGTCGGCCATTGAGGTCATGGTTCGAGGGACGATCCAATGGCTGGCTGACGTAGAAACCGGAAAGCCACGTCCCAAGGCACAGCGAACGTCGCGGGCAGCGAACTACGTCTAGGACCCGCAGTGCTCACACCGACCTAGATGTTCGAAGGTGACAAGCGATGTTGCGACGCCGCCGTCCTATCGACAACAATTTTCACAAACGCAGTACAGCAATACAGTCCTAACTACCACCCCACGCTCCAGACCGTCCGATGACGAGTCCAACCAGTTCCAGGAAGCTCAAAGAATGATGACCTCGTCCACAGTATATCATTTGTTTCACAACGGGACAGTTCAGAATTCCTTAGCTAGCTTACCTATCTAGACTTAATCTGAATACACTCCACTTGAATGTAAAACACGGAGAAAAACCCTATGCCCTTTATTTGCTACATGAGTATAGACATGAACTCGTACACCCCAGGCACATCAACGAAGATACTCACTTGGTCAAGATCAGGGTGAATGGTTTCACGAGAATTAGGACCTTGTCGGAGTGATATAGTCACGAGACCCCGACGGCAATCCTTCAGAACTCTTCTTGGACTTCGCGAGGAGCCGTCTATGCAATCGCTTTCGCCGGTGGCCATCCCAATCTCGCTCTTCTACCATTACCGGCCGCCGCGGATTTATCGTGCATACTTGGCACACGATTTTCCGTCTCGCTTGCAGGACGTTGGAAGGGCTGAGAATGTGAGTCGACGTCAATCACACGCGGAACAAAGTACGCACTCGACTAATTTATTATCATCCGTGAGCATTGCTTTCGCTATCGAGGACAGTGAGGTAGGAAGTGGAAGATTTTCTTTTCGTAAAAATGCTAAAACAGCCCACTTAGATGGAGCCGTACATAACAGTTGAACTTACCATTCACGATCGATTCGGCAGGGGATAAAACGTTCGAAGTCCACTGATCTCCCAAAACTGGAAAAGAGAATCGCCATAATTCATAGTGGAGACGCTACTGGACAGCGCCTACCTGCGGCATCGAGAATATATAGGGAGGTCTTGTGTTCAGAGTGCGTATTGGCATTCCGTATAGAGGGAAGTAATTTATTCCGCAGCCATGTAATTTGACGTTTGGCATATTTGCGAGTCGACTGCTTCATATTTTCTACTGCCTTATTGAAAACCTCCTGAGAATCAATGGGCGACGAGAGAAACTCGCGAAATTCCTTGAACCCTATCGGCGAATATAACAAATGCTTTTACGGCAAGATTATGCTGCATACCTATGCATTGATAGATACCAACCGTATAGTCCGGCTCTGCTGCGGAAGAATTCAACCCCTCCTCTGCGTCAGTAGAAGAACTATTCGCTACAGCCCGGGATGAAACAACAGTTTTTTGCAGAGACTTTATTTCGTTAAGAAGGCCATGCTACAAAAAAGAAAACGGAGTCAGAAGAGACAACTGCGTAAAGTTTGCCAACCTTGATCATATCGTCAACTCTCTTATCGAGACGAGGGTTTAGCACTGAAGGTTGCGCGTAGACCCAGAAGCAAAGAGTTCGGTATCTTTGTGCGAAGCTACTTCATGCTGTTCCACTATAAGTAGGAAAACAAACGCTTACCGAGGGGTTAAAGGACTCTCCGATTGCTCGCTTATAATCTCGCTTGGAATCCTTCCTGTTTCTTTCATAATTTGCAGACTACGCAAGACCTTGCGGGTATCTCTCCAATGCCACCGAGATGCCACTAAGTGGTCTAAAGCCTGCAATAGCTCATGTAAAGAGAGAGCTTCTTCCGGATGCGCGACTGCGTTCGGAGGAGAATCCGGGAGCGCAGACCATAAATCGAAAAGCTTTGGGGTCAGTTGCGAAACAGAATGCTGTAAAGTAGCAGACATCGGATTTCCGGGGGCGGCGGCTCCAGGTGGCGCGGAAAAGTCTTTACTGGCTAGTCGATTGGGAAACAAGAGATGTTGAATCCAATAGGACGTCCCACCAACGACAATTGGAACTTGGTCCATTTTATGTGTCTCTTCGATCTGTCATGGCACTCGGGAGTTCAGACGTGCAAGTTTCATGAACATTGGTGCTCACTACTTGGATGGCATCTTGCACCCATTGGCCCACAAAGTATTGCTCGCCTGGATGCTTGAAGTCCATAAGGAGATGTTCCACGCCCATACGTTCTCCTTCAGGAATCTTATTGGTGATTATGTCCATACCGGTGTAAATTTGCATGGAGTCAGCATTGATGATACGTGCGCCGCGCCATTGATATTCGTCGGTGCATCCTTGGCCAACTTCTTGCCGGAGTTTGAGTGCGAGCTCAACACCAAGCTTGGACTTTCCAACTCCAGTCGTCCCACAAATGACGATCAAAGGCTTTGAAGAGGTCATGCTCGAGGTAACTGGGACAAGAATGCGCCGCAATATCCCGAGAGGTCCCGAAAGATTAAGAGACATCAAATGTCACTTCCGATCCTCGACCTGAATGTAGAACACAAGTTTCCGGAGGTTACCGCCATGGATCAAAACCGCGCATTCGTAGTACGTACCAACACCCGATACTCCTTGTTAAAAATTCGCGATCAACGTATTACATAGGAGGGCTTTCAGAGTCGCACATGGCAGACGGCGACTAGGGGTCTTTTTCTGTTTTAATTTGTAAGATAAACTATTATTATTAATATTAATATTATTTGTAGTTTTCATTCTTTGCTACTGTCAGTCATGTCCTCAGTCTTTCGTTCAAGAGTAGCTCGAGTATCACTTTCAAATCTGAGACCAGCCTCTGGTTCACTTCACAATGTACGGGCTCGTGTGAGGTATCTTGTTGGAGCGCAGTTGACGTTTGGTTAGCAAAAACGTGTTGGGCGAGGCCAGGGCTCCGGATATGGCGGCACGTCGGGGCGTGGTCACAAGGGCCAGAAGGCTCGCTCGGGCAACGGGAAACCCAAGGCCGGATTCGAAGGTGGTCAAACAACGATACTCAAAAAGTTCCCCAAGAGGGGCTTTGTCAACCCGTACGTGGTGCTCTGTCCCCAGCATTGCGTCATGAACACTCGTGCAGCAACCGCAAAAAATATGCCGCAGTGAATCTGGATCGCCTCCAACATTGGATAGATCAAGGTCGCTTGCACTCGACGCCAGAAAAACCTATCACTGCAAGGGAATTGCTGTTGAGTGGTTGTGTCCACAACGTACACGATGGTATCAAATTGTTGGGTAATGTACATGCTATTTCGTTTGGGCTATCCTTCATTTCATATTAATTGTTGCAATCTTCAGGGTGCAGAATTCTTGAAAGCAGCCGTACACATCACCCCTTCTCGTGCATCAAAGAGTGCTATAGAAGCCATAGAAGCCAATGGTGGTAGCGTGTTTTGCCAGTATTACAACTCTCTTGCCCTACGCGACTGTATTAAGGGTCGAACTGACCGTATTTCTGCTGCACCGACACGCCGCAACGATATCAGTAAGTTCCCTGAGCTCTCGAACGTCTTGGTATCTGATGATTTCCTGAGTTTGGTATACTCAATGGCGCAATCGAGGTTACCTCTCTCCAGAAGCAGGGAATCGAATGCCGCTTGTGTCGGAACGCTGGAGAGAGTTATCAAAACAGCTTCTTGCCTTCAGGACGCAGAACTTTTCGAAAAAGCCCGTTGTTCAATCGACGGAATAAATGTCCAAATCACTATACTACGATTCCCTTGTCATTGCTACTTCCATTCTATCAGGAGAGATACTACGACTGCGTGAACGGTACGACGTTTGTGATGGCGAGCGTGAGGGTGTTCTGGAAACATATCGCTCATTCACAAATGGAGAATGGCCACTTCCTGCACTGGAGCTCCTTGACCTCGAGCGACTTCGACTCGAGGGACGGCTACTACGACTGGCTTCGTCCTCACTTTTGCCCTCCATTGCATCCAACAATCGACTCTTTCGCGGTCCTATTTCACCGTTTTCTTCCAATGTCTGCCGCTTGGCTATTCGAGGTAAAATAATATCACATACTCTTTCTTCAGCGAGCAGGCTGTAAATAAATTCATCGAAGTAGGTCAGCGAGAATCCAGCTGTGAGACTGTCAGCAATACTCTAAGGAACGTCCCAAAAACGTACACATGTCACGATACCTCAGCTTTCTGTAGTCCTTCATGAGGGGTTCAAGAATTTCATAAACCTCGACAGTACGAAATGTCATCCGTATATACATGGCCGCGAGGGCTCTCATGTATCTAATGTGCATCTCAGGGTATGCTAGAACTTCGAAACAAAACCAACTTACTTAAATTCATCGGCCTGAAGATACTCGATCAATATTTCTTTCTGAGGTTGAAGCTGCAGCAACTTCAAAAGCAAGCAGAGGAATTCGGTAGGTCGCTGATTGCCATACACACCCCCGATACAGCGGAGCTCGATAGCCTTATCAATAAGCGATTCAGCTGAGCGCAAGGTCAATGAAACGCTTCCGTGCAATAATACATGCGTCACACCTGTCAATGCAAAGCAATGTTCCTTCCAATACGTCGACTCCCATATCCGATTTCGAATAACAGTTTCCACTAGGAACTGTGAAGATAAGAAATAGGAGTATTCTGGTAACAAAATGGCAAACCTGTGGATTCTGACCGTGAATGGCCAATGCACCTTTAACAGTTGTGTTTGCCATGAACTGGTGATGACAGGGGAGGTAACTTACGTAACACGAACATTTTTGTGTCTGGCATCGCATCGGCAACTCCCGCTACGCCGGCGATTTCCGGGAGTCGTCTGTCCCAAGCTGAGCCTGTCCTACCACCATCGCGTCAGACCCCCTTCAAGAGGTGCGTTCAACGAGTCCCTAGAAATCTGATCATCTGCATGCATCCGGTCTTCGCTCTTACGAGACTGGAGGCAACTCTCGGAAAACGAGAGTGGATGTTGTTACGCTCTATTAGATGACATTCTGACTTGCTCTTCATTATCTAGCCTCAAGATGGGTGCATACAAGTATATCAGCGAATTGTACAAAAAAAAGCAGTCTGATGTACTGCGATTCCTCCTCCGTGTCCGGTGGGTTCAATAAGGAGACTTTCCGTTCTGCTATGCTTACCACGCCTCGACACAGATGCTGGGAGTACCGTCAGCTGAACGTTATCCACAGGGCATCTCGTCCATCCCGTCCAGACAAAGCACGCCGTTTGGGTTACAAAGCTAAGCAAGGCTATGTAATCTACCGTGTACGGGTCAGGCGGGGTAACCGCAAAAAGCCTGTTCCAAAGGGTATGTTCCGGATTCCCTGTATTCCCTGTGATTGCTCATGATACTCCTTAGGTGCTACCTATGGGAAGCCCGTTCGTCAGGGTGTTAACCAGCTCAAGTTCCAGCGAGGCCTTAGGAGTGTTGCGGAGGAGCGTGTTGGCCGCCGTTGTGGCAATTTACGCGTTCTGAATTCGTATTGGGTCAATCAAGATGGCGTTTACAAGTATTATGAAGTCATACTTGTGGATCCTAGCCACAAAGCGGTGAGAATTCGTGTAATCCTTCTGCTACGGCACTGAATACCTCGTCTAGATTCGTCGTGATCCTCGCATCAACTGGATCACGAAGCCAGTGCACAAGCGTCGCGAGGCCCGCGGACTCACGAGCATTGGCAAGCAGGTTGGTGCATGGCATGTACCCAATATAACACCTAATGGTATTCCTTTTCGTATGCAGAACCGTGGATTGGGCAAGGGTCATCGCTACAACCATACACCGGCACGGTCAACTTGGAAGAAGCACAACACCCTCAGCCTTCGTCGCTACCGGTGATTGCTTTCGTCACGCGGTCTTGTTTTGTTTACACTACAGTTTGCGTCTCTTCGTGTGAAATGATATGTCGTTGCATCGATGAAAAAAGCCATGTTTGCGGGTGCCGCTAAACTAATTTCTGACTTGTATGTGAGAAACATTGGTTTCCTTTGAAGGTATATATGGTTTGATATAGTCTGTTTTGATGCTTACGGTGATACAAATTTCCAACACTGCACTAGTATTTCCTGTAGCTCTATGTGGCACTCGTATTAGCGTAACCTAGGCATAGTTCATCCAAAGAGACTTGGTCGGAGTAGGTAAGGTTACCATTAGCAACGCAGAGAGCCAAAGACATACAAGCGAAAGCGAAATCACCACGCACGTTTTCCTTTCAACTGAACGTGGCTGAGAGATGATGTGTCCCACTGCAGAATCAATTGCTGCAATGCGTTTGTCTAAAATATCGGAGTCCAACTACTGTCTATTTTGATGGTACAAATGTCTTCCGGTCCCCATTTGGATGAAGACTTTAGGATGAGTTCTTACCTGAGAGATCGAATGAACCACTCCTTCATTGAAAAAGGGAGTTTGTGAAAGTGGTATGACGTCTGATAGAGTACAGAGCAATGGCAGGGTCACAGTAATCTACTCCACCATTTGACGGAAGCGATCTTGGATCTCCGTGTGCAAGGCATCCAACTTCTGCATAATTGATTCCTGACCTTGTGATGGTGACTGGAAAGCAGCCGAAAAAGACAAGTCAACAAGAAGTCCAACTCATTATCAAGACCTCACCTCGAACTTCATTTGAGAAAGCTTGAATATTAGCTCTCCGGCAGACTCTCTCACTTTGGCGAACGTCAAGTCGCCTTGTGCGGTTGCCTTCAAAGCGGCATCGTAGAACGCAACATAATTCCTCAACATTGCATTCGTCTTGTAAAATGGGCAGTAACGATCATACTCGCTCATACCATTCTGTTGCAAAAAGTCATCCTTGAGCATTCTCGCGACTTCGAGGGTGATCTTGTCATTCTCTCCGAGTGCGCTCTTGCCAACAAGTTGAACGATCTCCGCAAGATCTTCTTCTTTCTGAAGAATCTCTTTGGTACGTACACGGAGCTCAACGAAACCTGGGGTGTCGCGTTCGTAAAAGGGCTCGAGAACCTTTGTGTATTTGGAATACGACAAATTCCAGTTGACGGATGGGAAATGTTTGCGTTGCGCCAGCTTCTTATCAAGTCCCCAAAAGACCTGAACAATTCCTAGAGTGGCTGATGTGACTGGGTCGGCGAAATCTCCTCCGGGGGGAGATACGCTAACAGTCTATCAACGAAGTGGCCTCGTCGAGTCACGAGGAACTCACGCTCCAACAATCGATACCGTTCCCTGTCGCTGAGGGTTCCCCAAACATTTGACTTTGCCAGCTCGTTCGTAGAAACTTGCCAATTTGGTACTCAAGTACGCAGGGTACCCAGAATCGGCTGGCATTTCAGCAAGACGACCAGAAATTTCTCGAAGGGCCTCAGCCCACCGTGACGTCGAGTCAGCCATCATAGAAACGTTGGAACCTTGATCACGGAAGTACTCCGAGAGAGTGATACCAGTGTAAATGGATGCCTCGCGTGCAGCTACGGGCATGTTAGACGTGTTCGCGACGAGGGTGGTGCGCTTCATAATGGGTTCTTGGCGATCGCCGACTTCCATAGTCAACCCAGGGAACTTTTGGGAATCAGTAAGTAGATGCAAGCAAATGGTAGTCGCCTTACATCCATCAAAACTTCAGCCATCTGTCATAGTGATATCAGTAGCGGCAAAGGAGCTTACGGAAAACCGACCTCATTTCCCCGTTCCCCACATCCAACATAGATGATAATGTCAGAATTAGAATACTTGGATAACGCTTGAGAAATAACAGTTTTGCCGCATCCGAAAGCACCTGGGATGGCCGTGGTGCCTCCTTGGACACATCTTCAAACAATAATAATAATAAGTTCGTGAAGTCTGTCGGAGACTCAAACGACCCACGGGAAGAGAGCATCTAAAATTCGTTGACCGGTCACCAACGGATAATCGGCTGTCAGTTTCTCGGTAACCGGGCGGGGCGCGCGGACAGGCCACAACTGCATCATCGTATGTTTAGTAGTCCGACCACCAAATTCTGTTTCTAGAACGATATCCTAACCGCATAAGTGAGTGCTCGAGGATGGGGAGAAGAGAACATAAAGAAGACACACATCGACGGCGTAGCTTCCTTTCTCTGCGATATGGGTAATAGTACCAAGTGCACGAGGGGGAAGCATGATCTTATGGTTGTCCACAAGCGAATTCTCGTATACGCCGCCGAATATGTCACCACCTGATATGTGATCACCAATCTACATAGACCGTTAGAAGAGTGTTCATTCTTACAAGCTGAAAGAATACTTTGAAAGATGCTGGGGTGAAGTCCCACTTCAGAGAACGATCAAGCGCTTCCGTGTTGATTCCACGTGGAATATAGATGGATTTGGAGAGCTCTTGAATAGACTGAAAGATCATGCAGTGGAATCCATCAACGAACAGGGAGAGATGAAGCTGCTCACCCGCAATGGTCTTTGGATGCCATCAACAATGTTACCCATTAAGCCTGCAACATCCTGAATACAATACGCCAAACCAGCATAAACGAAGCTTACCTGGACCCAGCTCTACGCTGAGAGGCTTGCCTGTTCTGAGAACAGGATCTCCAACTGTGACACCAGATGTTTCCTCGTATACTTGGATGGTTGCTTTGTCGGCCTCTATCCGGATGACCTCTGAAGTGGAAATTAGCGATGAAGAGCGAGCCCGCAGATTCGCTTCGAATTTACCTCCCACTAGTTCATCGTGCCCGACACGGACCAGTTCATACATGGCTGCACCGGTCATGTTCTCTGCGATCACAACAGGACCGGAGACGCCGAATACCTGGCCAAAGCGCGATTCACGCTCCTCATCTGCGATCTTTGCAAGGTCACGCTTTGCATTTTGGAGTGCCCCGGCCATCGTCGTCGTCGTACTTGATTGGCTTGTACAGTGGTCGCCAGTATATCCCAAAGCGGAATTAGAATTCCACCGGGAATAGCCGATGCGCGTATGCCCCAATGACGCGTCCTCACATGGCACTCAATACTCATCCTCCAGAATGCCACCCAAAGCGTACGTTTCCAATGATCGACATTGTTTACGATATGACTTATCGAAAATTGCAGCGACTGGGAGAAATGTACGTTCCACACTGCGTTACGTCCAGTATATTAACCCTTTACTAGATGAGAAGAGAGTAGACGAGAAGGAGGAGAAGATTCAAGGCATGTCATGTCATCTGTTAACTATGCGATCTCTTACGCATCCCTTAGTACTCACGGATAGTGATATCCAAATCCTCAAGACCTATGTATGACGCATGCTAGCCTTTCTGCACGACAGTTAGTAACGTATCCTATAGGGTCAAGGGCCATACGCTGCCAAGTTGAAAAAGATTGATTCGGACATTAAGGAAGTGCAAAAGCGAATTGACGAGAAGCTTGGTGTAAAGGAGTCGGACACTGGTCTGGCCGCACCCAACCTATGGGATCTTGCTGCTGACCGTGCACGCATGGGCGAGCACCCCCTCCAAGTTGCCCGTTGTACAAAAATCATTCCAGTGGATCCTAAGAAGGCGGAATTAGCTCGTGCAGTGAATCCAGCCGGAGCCGTACAGGGTCAGAAAGGTGCTGATGAACAAGATAAATATGTCATCAACATCAAGCAAATCGCAAAGTTTGTTGTTGGTCTCGGGGAACGTGTTGCTCCTACAGATATTGAAGAGGGTATGCGTGTTGGGTGAGTATGGCCATTTGCTGACCCTTCTACCCCTGACAACTTATGTTCAGAGTCGATCGGAATAAATATCAGATTCAGATACCTTTACCACCCAAGATCGATGCATCAGTTACAATGATGCAAGTGGAGGAGAAGCCAGACGTCACTTACTCCGATGTTGGGGGCTGTAAAGAGCAAATAGAAAAGCTTCGCGAGGTTGTCGAGACTCCTCTTCTTTCGGTGTGTCTTTCTTCGAAAGAAACACACCTTTTATTCATCTGGCCACTAGCCAGAGCGTTTCGTGAAACTCGGCATCGATCCTCCCAAGGGTGTGCTCCTTTTCGGCCCTCCTGGAACTGGCAAAACCCTTTGCGCTCGCGCAGTCGCTAACCGAACTGATGCTACCTTCATTCGCGTAATTGGATCCGAACTCGTGCAGAAATATGTTGGCGAAGGCGCCCGCATGGTACGCGAGCTCTTCGAAATGGCGCGGTCAAAGAAAGCCTGCATAATATTCTTTGATGAAGTCGATGCCATTGGTGGAGCACGATTTGACGACGGCGCAGGGGGAGACAACGAAGTGCAAAGAACGATGCTGGAGTTGATCAACCAACTTGATGGATTTGATCCTCGTGGGAATATCAAGGTGTTGATGGCAACCAACAGACCGGATACGCTGGATCCTGCGTTACTTAGACCGGGACGGCTTGATCGGCGTGTGGAATTCTCCTTACCCGATAACGAGGGTCGTGCACACATTTTGAAGATACATGCTCGAAGGTGTGTACTTGACTTGTCATCCTATCTGACCCGGCATCTAAATAAATGTAAAGCATGAGCGTTGAAAGGGACATACGATTTGATCTAATTGCACGGTTGTGTCCCAATACCACCGGGGCTGAGTTGCGATCAGTGGCTACCGAGGTGTGTCTCCAGATTCTTGTACTCAGTGGTGATAGGCCTTTAAATGTATCTATGAGGCTGGTATGTTCGCGATTCGTGCGCGACGGAAGGTTGCAACGGAGCGTGACTTCTTGGATGCGGTAGAGAAGGTTGTAAGACAAGGTACCAAGTTCTCGTCAACGTACGTGAGCCTGTTTGTTTGATCATTTCGCGTTGTGGTCACTGACCTTGATGGCACAGACCGTTGTATCAAGTATACAATTAGTAGCGCGATCAAGGACTCGTAGACCATTATGTATTTATCTCTTTTCATGGACTCGTTGGCCCACCGGCAAGTATATATCCGCGCGGGTAATTCTCCATTTGTTCGAGTGAGTTTCATTGAGTCAGCTAAGGTGTATTTATGACGTATCAACAAGCAACCGGCTACCGTGGACATGTCGGCAACTTATTTATTTGAGGCGAACTGTGTGTCTTGAGAATTCTCCAACAGAAGTAATCGATTCGTGAGCAATCTGTCGCAACCATAACATCGCGTGACGGGTGTGAACCACTGGTTCCTGCTATGTCTATGATAATTCAGTTCCAGTTTTCGTTTACTTCAGACCAGTAGAATCCATCAATCATCTCTGTAACATTCATTATCGTTGTTTATGGGGCTAGTTACTGGTGAACATATTTAGTATACTCCTTCACTTTCAAAAACAAGTAACATAATGGCGACTCAGAGTCCACCTGCTAATCCGAAACTTCGTGTTACCCCGGTGAAATAGGTAGGGCGCGATGGACCCTCCACTCGCGATAAATTCCCCGCCTCCAGTCTGCCCAACACTCAACCATGTCTTTCGTCCAGCGCCTTGTTTCACCCATACTTCCAGCTCCTCTTGCAACCCACACACATGTGGAGTTGCCAGGCTACGATATCTGGTTATATAACGTATGAGTTTATTTCGATTACTCCCCAGAATATTGATGCCGGAATTCAGATCGATAATATCCATGTCCTGCCAACAGAAATTGATGTTCCCAGGTTTGAGGTAGCTCTTTCCAAAGTATTGCAATTATACCAGCACGCTTCAAGGCAACTTCGATGCAGTGGTGAGCTTTGGTGTGTTTTTTTTTTGCTATACTGCCTGGGCTCCCATTTCATTTCTCTCAAATTGAACTCACCAATACTGCTGTTCCTGTGGACACCGATCACAAAATCAACACCACTTCCGACTCACTCCTAGACGGTGATTGGATCATCCAGGACGATATATCGCCGTTTTTAAACCATCAACCCGTCGGTGCCAACTCCATCAACGGTTGTTCCCCTCTACTCCAACTTAATTTATAGTGAAACATGCATCGGAGTCTCTTGGCATCACACACTCGGTTTGTCACCTTTCTCGATCTTATCTCGCATGCTTCTGATTGTTAACACAGGTGACGCTATTGTACTTGCGCGTTCCATGCGCACTCTTTCTCAGGTCTACTCACAGAGTGCGCGCCCCTCGACATTCAATATCGCTTTCCTACGCCTACTCGGCCGCCCGCATGCCTCATTTACACGACACTCGCCCCTTCGTCGAACTTGAAGAGCTGTTTGCTGAATCGTGCAAAAATGTTGAACATTTGAGATGGCGATTTGACAATTGCGACCTCACCAAGCTTCGTTCAGCTCTGTCCTCCCTGCCCTCTCGTGGACAAAACAAGATACATCTTTCAAAACAAGACTGTCTGGTCAGTTATCTAATTGCTGACATAGGAATACGTCTATTTGCAGGGTTACGAATGCTAGCAGTGTAAGTTCCTGTAATTGATATCGTTCGTAATTACCACCTTTTTCAGTATCGTAACATAAACGCTTTGTTTGTCATGGAGGATGCGGCAAGCAATCTTTTACAGAATGTTCGTTACGTCCCCTGTAACTGATTGCTGGGTGGTACTGAACTCACTAGGTCCCTGCTACTATTCCGACGGATATGGTTGGAATCGCCACTACACTGACAAGCGCTTACACAATGTAGAGAACCAAGTTACATTTACAACTGGATGTCAGTAGCGAGCGACCATATGCTTAGAACAGCGAATGCCGGTCGCTCATTTTCCTTTGTCTATCCTGACAATACGATAGGTGTCAACTCGAACACAGTGTAAGTTGTTCGTTTCTCCAAAAAACGATTCGATCGTCTATTTTTACACGTCAAGATCGACTGGTGTAGTTCAAAATTTGGCCATCCAGATGGCTCTCGGTTTCGCACGGCCGAAGTAGACAAGCATTATCTGAGGTGTTTCAGGTCTAATTCAGCGAAAGGAGTAGATGGTACAAGTCGCTAATCAATTGACATCTCGATAGGGGTAATGGCGGAGCTGTAACCAAAACTTATACTTATTGAAACACTTGCTCGCGGTGTCCAATTTATTCTCGACCACGAACTTTGTACCCATCGGTAATGACTCTGCCCGTACTTTACTTTGCAATGTACACAACACCTCAGCTCTAAGGTTGTGATTATGATCACACTAAATCAGAAAGTTAGATAACCCGCTTGATTCCAAGCTCGTTCAAGTGAACCACGAGTCTATGAATCGCTGTCATCCGGCTTCAAATGTTACCCAGTCTCGAGATCCGAATACGGCCAAGGAGTCCATGGTAGTAAATGAGTACTCCAGTACAGGTAAATACTTCATTGTATTACAGTGCACTTGCTCACAATGCAGAAGGTGTTGACGCATAAAATTAACAATGCATAGGTTCCAGGTCCTCTCGACCTCGTTCCCACTTAAAACGAATGAAAATTACATAGTGCATATTAATTACATAGGTTTTCGGGTGGATAATGTGTAATGGCCAAAAAAAAGTTCGAATTTGAAAAATGGAGAATGTACTAAGGTCCGGAATAAAGAATATATGTGTTGAAATAATGGTCATGTGAATATATGATATAAGCAAGCCAAGCGGCTCAGACAAGAGCGCATTAGAAATAATCTGAAACATCCACTATATAGTATAAAAAGTCGGAGTACCGAGAATAAAAGTGTGCATGCCTTGCTGCCAACCATCATTGTTTCTGCGTGATGCATCTTATCTATTCATCTTATCAGTCCTACTGTAGTCAATTATCAGCCCTATATCGACTACCCTATTTAGCTTGTCACCGCCTTACGTCAGGCATACTCGCGGTCGCTGCACCGCTACTACTATATTAGGACTACTATCTACTCATATTTCCAACAGGTTATGAGCCCCGCCTAGGCGCTGAATAGACTGAGAGGTGGTTGGATGGACTATTAGTCCTGGCCACCTGGGGATAGTCTGAGGGGTATTGGGGAGCGAGTATATTCGCCCCAGAGGGACTCTAGTGGAGTAGGGTTAGTCCTAG